>WOVY01001194.1:0-32647 GCA_013436015.1 Rhipicephalus annulatus
TTAACCTTTACGTCGTTTCAGGCATACGTAGAAACAGTTACACTCGCGCTGACATGACCGGACAAACCACACGTGCATGATATACGCGAACATACAAACACGTCATGGCTAGCAGACGACGCACGGAGCAACTTCGCCTCATCGGCCAGTTGCCGCCAATAGTACACTGTACCGCAGGCAGCGACTCTGCTCAATCTCGCGGCCATAGTGCCTTGAACGTGCTTCAAATATGACCAGGTAAAGTAACAACGCTGCGCACCCATATCGGTCCGTTGACCGCGCAGATACCTATCGGCGGGATGACGAAATTTCAAAACAAAAATGCGTTGCTGTAGCCATGGACGCTTCGGGGGAAATGTAGATTTCTAGCCTGAAAACGCGTCTATGGCTTGTTATGAACTGGAAGCGTATGGCGCGTTTTGCTCGCGCGAAGAAGCTCGACGTGCTGCGAACGCCGGCGTTGCCAGCGACCACATCGATCGACTTAGCAGTAGCACGTGAAACATTTTTGTTTTTTGAAGTTGCGTCGTCCCGGCCACATTCCTGGCGATAGATATCCGGTACCGTCGCCGGGCCAACGGGCGCTCGCCGTTGTTACTTTACCTTGTCGAACGCTCTTTTGAAGGAAGCCGAAGTGGCACCTAGCCCCCCACCCTCACCCCCTGGGGAAGGAAGCAAAAAAAGGTGGGAAGTGAGTGGGGGGGGGGGGGGGAGGCGTAGCGATTAGAATATTTCTTGGCCTTGGATCTAAACCGAGCAGGGATGCTGCCTAAGCCACTTTCGCCGCCAGTACACCGGTGGCCAGCGGAAACGCGTAATGAGATTTTGGAAGGGGCTGTTAGCGCTATTCACGAAACTCTGAACATTTTGATAGGTTACTCATGAGCTTGTATGCCGCATAATTATGAGTACCAGTATAATAACTATCGTCTAAATAAGCTACTGACAATCATATAGAACAGCATATGACATTTCTGCTTCCGTAAAAAAATTGTGCACCAGTTTCTTTCTTTTTTCTTCGCCACTCCTATTCCTCGGTTTTACGAATCTCCCAAATTTCAAGGTTTGTGAGCTTGGGCAGATCTATATTTAAGTTCGCAGAGTCTGTGACATGATTTCACAGGCGCAGCAAATGCTAATATGGACTTCATCACTGTTAGTTCAGTGGGGTGGTTCCGAATACTGCTTTCAATGAAATAGCAGTGCTCATGTTCACACTGCATGATGTAGGTGATGTTGAATGGTTTTAACATATTTTTATTTTTTATCTATACTGCTCCGAATTTGGTATTTCATGATAAAAAATCTGACTTTTTTCTATCCTGCTCCAAATTTGGATTTTAGTGCTCTAAAAGTAACAGTTAGCTGCTCCAAAATTGCTCCAAATGGTATTTCGGCTGCTGCACCCCTGGGTGCACCACACGTCAAGCTCACACAGCACAAGCAGCCCTACATTACAATTGTCATGGCTCAGCAGTGGGAGGCTCTGCTGCTCAACCAGCGCCTCTCAACTCATGCCCAAAGGACTGGCTCTGGGCTGTCCGGCTGGCCAAAGACGATACCAGGATTCAAGGCCTCACTACCTCCTTAGAAAGGGGGGTTACGGAGGTGCTCGTCTCCCGGCCCTTTTAGATCACAGCACGGACACTTCAATGAAGTTTCTTTCTTCCTCCTGTCTACATCTACAGTCTGTGACCCCAAACACAGTTCACTTCCCATAAATAGTGAGTTTAGGTAAACAGTCAAGACAGAGGACCCAAGACACTGAGTCCCCAAGCTGCATTGGGTAGGATGGTGCTGTGTTTATAATGTCTTGATTGATGGTGTTCAATTACAAAGTGACCTTGAAGATATATTTGTGTTGTGCGATATATGCAATATGATGCAGAATTTTTTCTAAACCGCGAATTGCCAAGTTTTCTAACAAACGTCACATTTTTTACAATACGTATTTTTTTCATATGAAAACTTGTCGATTGTATCAAATTACAAGTATTTAGGTGTTTGATGTAAGCTTAACGAAAACACCTGCGAAGTTAAAGGAAAGTCAGCTTTTCTAACTTGTGCATTAATTTAGAGTACGGGTTTAGTAGTTAGTTTAGAGTAGGGGCGTAGCCAAGGAGGGAGGGGGGTGTTGGGGGAGGGTTGACGGAAAAAAGAAAGGGTACAGGATAGGGCGTCAACTTGCAACTAACTTAGTTGAAAGTTGACGTCCTACCCTATACTCTTTTCTTCAGATGAAGTTCATTTGATGAAAAGCTCCTTAATATATGCATGCAGACATATGCCATATATGTGCAGTTCTCCACTTACAAATATTCACACACTTAGAAGAAGCAGCAACACTGGGGCATGTGAGCTTTTGGAGGCGTATGTTATCAATGTTTAGCGAGATATCTGTATCAGTGATACGTTTGTCACCCTGCGTAAATCTGAAGCAGATTTTTTTTATGTTTTGCCTTCAAGATATCCGAAGTTAAGCGTAGAACTGTTTACCCATGTACAAATATACAGAAAATACAAATAACGCAAAATGAAAAGCAAAAAAACCTATCAAAGCCAATAGAAAGAAGTGATGATGTTTTGTGGCATTGAATCATCACACTTCGAGGAACAATTCGCTAAAGTTACTGAGCGTGTTGATATCTTAGAAAACAGAAGCAGGAAAATTGACCTAATGGCTTACGTAAAGCTACAGCCGAGACAACACAAGACTTGAAGTGGAAAGTAAAAGACGACAAATTAAAAAAAAAAAACTAGAAATAAACGTAACAGGCATTGAAAAGTGCCACAGCCTTCGAATAAAAAGTGAAAATAAAACTCACCTAGTGATTCCTAAAATAATTGACTACCAAGAAATGAGTTATGCAATGTATGCATCATTGCATAGTTATGCAACAATTAGGTAAATTATGCAAGAGGTATGTAATTTATGCAAAATTCTTGCATAAATTTCAAAACTCTTGCAAACTATTGAGTTATGCTAAACGAAATTATGCAAGAATTGTGCAATTTATGCGATGCTTAAAGCATCACAAATTAAAGGGTAGTGAGTTGTAGCTATCCCATGATTTTTCTAGACTTGTACAGGACATTCGAAGGCTGTCATAGGAGAGTGCTCAGAACTACAGGCAGGACATCAAGGCTGGTTTACGATAAGTTGAGCATTTACGGCACTTTGTTTGATTGGGATGCTGAAAAAGGGTCCTATTATAAGCCACAGAAATAAGGATCTCATAAATGACAATCTGAACTCAGGCGTAGCCTTTTGGGAATACCTAATGTAAATTGTAGGAGCGTGTTAAACAAGCACACAGAGTTAGAAGTAATTGTTTTTAAAGTATAAACCAGATATCGTTATCCTGACAGAAACATGGTTAACTGAAAAAATATATGATAGCGAGTTGATTCCGCTCGGGTACGTTTGCATTCAGAAAGGAGGGGTGGCAGTGTAGCCCTCCTATTCGAGGAGAGCATTAAGCTGGTAAAAATGTATGATTTAGTAGGTGTTTATTGCACTGGTTTCTTTTGTAAGGCCTACCGTTAAAATGTTCGATATATTATAAATGCTCTGTAGAGACCTGTGTCGACGTTTTTGATTTTTTAAATAGCGAGCACATGAAACAAAGTGATTGTGTTATTCTTTCGGGAGATTATAACCTGTCAAATGTTAATTGGGCAGCAATGTCGCTCGAAAATGATAACGACAGCTTAGGAGAAGCCATGCTTGACATTGCCTTCTTATTTATTTGTCGCAATAAGTTGATACATATACCAGAATACAGCGTGATTCCGAACCATTTCTGGTCCTTTTCTTTGAAAGTGGGACCTTAAGTAGTGAATCGGTGTGCGATCTATTTCCCGGCAGATTGGATCACGAGGCTGTGCTATTAGCTACAAGTAATATGAATTGGAAAGAAAATATTAACTCTGCCAGTTTCCGCAACTTCTTGAGAGCTGATAATGTTTTCATTATAGACAGGCTCTCATTTTACTTAGATTCTTTTTTGGAGGGCGTTATAGTTGTTCAAGACCTTTGGGATCACTTTAAGTATATATGTATTCATTGCATTGAAAATTTCCTGGCTTACTCGGGAGACGCTGAGATTGAAAGGCAATTAAAGAGGTTAAAACATGAGATGAAAAAGACAAGCTCTGTTTCACCAAATGAACGTCAGAAGTTTTTCTCTCTTTCATCCAAGCTTTACTTCCAACTATCTGCTGATAAACAACGCTGCTTTCGAGAATCACTGCATAAATTTATCACGGCATCTCCGAAGAACTTTTGACGGGAATTGTCACCAGAACATCACCAATGTGATCTATTTGAACCTGATGGTATTCACTTGCATGATGAAGAAAATATTGCTAGCTCGTTTGATGAGCATATCTACTTCGTTTTGCCTGAGGTAATGGTGTGTTACCTGTTTTAGAGAACTCTTTACCCGCTATTTCTGATATGTTAAAAATTAGCAGGGAGTCTTACACATGCTTTTAAAACTTGATGAAATGTTTTGGCCCAGACGATATACACAATGCTTTCCTGAATAGGTATGCCGAATGAATTGCAAAATACTTGCACCTTGTCTTTTTCTGCTCATTTGAAGATGGCCAACTCCCCAATGACTGGGGAACAGCCAGGATACCGCTTCACTAAGCGGTGCCAAACAGTGTATAAAAATTACCGTACTATATTTTTAGCCTCCAGCAGCTGCAATTAGAGGACGGTATACATGAATGCATCGTGGAATTTTTAGATGCGAATAAAATCTTGACAGAATGCCAGCATGGATTTCGGAAAGGATAGTACTCAACTTGTATGCAAATAGTTGCTGCCATTGACGATTTTTCTGTGTCACTGAATAATGTTAAAAAATTGCTGAAATTTTCATGGACTTCTCGAAAGCTTTCGACAAAGTATCACACAGTAAATTATTATTTAAATTACATTGTCTGCTTAGAAATCTCAGCCCGGGTAATTATATTTCAGTGTACCTGAATCATCGCCATCACTTTCTTGCATTTAAAAGCGATCATTATAACCACCTGTCAGTGCAATCGGGTGTCCCGCAGGGTTGAGGCCACTTCTTATATATATATATATATATATATATATATATATATATATATATATATATATATATATATATATATATATATATATTGTAGCGAAGCCTCCGAACGCTGGAAATGGGTCGAACTCTTGAGTACCTTCTAGTGGGGCTACCCAACAAGGACGCCGCTCGCGCTGAGAGCCCGTGCTTGGCTGTGACTGTCGCCATTGTATATTCTCGCTCGTTGCCGGCTAATAAACGCCTTAACAATTTGGTGGAGAGTGCTGCGATCCCTGTCTATGCCTTTGGAGCTACGATCACGTACCCTGCCATCTACTATGTACCAAGACGCTTCTCAGCAAACGCCTCCTCCAATGCCACCCCCTTGTCCCGGTGTCCCCAGAATCCGCGATCCACCCATCTTCACTGGCGCTGATGGCACTGACGTGGAGGACTGGCTCGCCATTTACGACCGCGTGAGCGTCCCCAACAAATGGGACGAGGACGGCAAGCTGACCAACTTGGTGTTTTACCTTGCCGGTGTCGCCAGTTTTGTGGTACAACAACCACGCGTCCGATTTTGCCACCTGGTCCGATTTCAAGACCGCAATCGTCAACGTCTTCGGCGGCCCTTCTGTTCGCAAGCTGCAAGCTGAGCAGCGCTTGCGTGAACGTGCTCAGGAGGCTGGTGAGTCATTCACCAGCTATATTGAAGATGTCCTCGACCTATGTAACAAATCCAATCACACCATGTCCGAGTCTGACAAGATCCGAAACATCATGAAAGGCATCGACGATGATGCCTTCACGATGCTGCTCGCCAGAAACCCCGGCACGGTGGCTGAGGTCATCACACTGTGCCAGAGCTACGAGGAGCTCCGCCGGCAGCGTTCGATGACCCGACGCTCCCCACCACGAGCTGCAACGCTTGCTGGCTTGGAGGCCAGTTGTGACCAAGTGGCGTTGATGGCAGAACTGAAGTCCTTTATCCGTGAGGAAATCGCGCGTCAGTTCTCCCTCCTGCCCTTTTCCCACCAACCTGCTGTTCAACAATCGGCTACTATACCCTTCTCCCTCCCATCCGCCGAGCGATTGAACAGGAAATAGCGGAGGTAATGCCTGCTTACCACCCCCAACAGCCTCCGGCTCCTGCGTCCCTGAGTTACGCGCAAGTGGTCGCCAGGCCACCCCAAGTCGTTCAAGCACCCGCCCCTCTGACCTACGCTGAAGCTGCTGCACGACCTCCGTCCGTTGCAGCGGGTATGCCCGCTACGTATGTTGACGTAACCCCTCAGCCTCAGCTTCAGTCCACCATGCAGCCACCGTTCCGTACATCAGCCCTTGCGACATGGGTGAGACCTACCCCGGTGAACAGATGGCGCACACCCGACAACCGGCCCATCTGCTTTGCCTGCGGTTACGCCGGTCACGTGGCCCGTTATTGCCATCGCGTACAGCCGGCTCCAATTTCTTCACCTGTTGCTGGCCAACTCAGCCGTCCTTATCGCGAAGAACCACCGTCTATGCCACCTCGATCTCGCCCAGGTCCACCTCGAAGATCACCGTCTCCACGACGCCGTTCCCTGTCTCCCATGCGGCCAAGTGCGGCAGCTCATGAGCGGGAAAACTAGTCGTCGCAGTCCCTGAGGCAAGGGCCTGCGACGCTATCGCAATGTGAAAGCCCTCAGAGCAGCCCCCTCGAATGTCATTGACGTGCTTGTGGACGGTGTTTGTGCATCGGCTCTTATTGACACTGGAGCTGCCGTATCAGTTATGGACGAAAAACTCTGCCGCTTACTTCGAAAAGTGACGACGCCACTTTCTGGGTTATCCCTCCGTACTGCAAGTTTGCACCGGATTCATCCTACAGCAGGGTGCACAGCTCGCGTTGTCATCCAGGACGTTCTGTATGTCGCCCAGTTCATCGTCATTCAGGCATGCTCTCATGACTTCATCCTGGGATGGGACTTTCTCTCCCGCCATGACGCCGTCATCCATTGTGCCGCCGCCGGAATTGAGCTCTCACCCTTCTCGCATTTGACGCCAGAAGACAGTCCCCCGACACTGAGCAAGATTCTAACGAAAGACGATACAACAGTGCCTCCAAACTCGACGACGGCTGTGTCTGTCTACTGCGATGGTCTCTCCGACACCATTGGACTTGTTTCGCCATCTGACCCGCGCTTGCAGCAGGAAAGGGTTGCTGGTACCTTTCGCGACCGTGCAGGTCAACCAGGGCAACACTGCTATTTTTGTAACCAACCCGTTCCCGTACGCTGTTACCTTGCTTCGAGGGGAATGTCTCGGCAGAGTGGAACCAGTCGACGACGCACAAGTCCTGGACGTACCCGATGACACGCGCGCTCCCAGGTCGTGTACCATCAATGCTGTTTCCACTTCTGATTCGTCGTCTGCTGATGTATTTGGCCCCTCCATCGCTGACAACCTTACGGGCGTACAGCGTTCCCAACTTCTGGACCTGTTACAAGAATATCGTTCTTCTTTCGATGTCGGGCGAAGTTCTCTCGGTCGCACGTTCGTTGTTACGCATCGCATCGACACTGGTGCCCATCCACCTTTACGGCAACGTCCATATCGCGTGTCGCCTGCTGAACGTCGAGTAATTAATGATCAGGTTGACGATATACTCCGACGCGACGTTATTTGGCCCTCCGACAGTCCATGGGCGTCTCCTGTTGTTCTTGTTGCGAAGAAGAAAGACGGTTCTGTGCGGTTCTGTGTGGACTACAGACGCCTCAATAAGATCACTCGCAAGGATGTTTATCCACTGCCACGCATCGATGACGCGATTGACAGCCTTCATGGAGCCGATTTTTTTTCTTCTCTCGATCTGCGCTCGGGGTACTGGCAAGTACCCATGGCTGACGACGCTCGACCAAATACCGCCTTCGTCACGCCAGACGGCTTGTACGAGTTTAACGTCATGCCGTTTGGTCTATGTAATGCACCTGCTACCTTTGAGCGCATGATGGACACCGTTCTGCGCAACTTGAAATGGTACACGTGCTTGTGTTACCTCGACGATGTCATTGTCTTTGCTCCGGATTTCTCCACGCATCTCCAACGTCTGAAAGAAGTTTTCGCACGTGTGAGCAATGCCGGCTTACAACTAAATCTGAAAAAGTGCCGCTTTGCAGCACGGCAACTCACCATACTGGGGTACGTCGTGTCCAAAGACGGCATTCTTCCTGATCCTGCCAAGCTTCAGGCCGTGGCCGAATTTCCCAAACCTGCATCTGTCAAAGAACTGCGTAGTTTCGTGGGCCTGTGCTCATACTTCCGACGCTTCATACGAAATTTCGCCATGATCATATCACCGCTGACGAAGCTCCTTGGAAGCAACGGGCCCTTCAATTCGTGGTCATCCGAGTGCAACGACGCGTTCGCGAAGCTCCGCCATTTGTTGACGTCACCTCCCATTCTACACCACTACGACCCTACAGCTTCAACGGAGGTGCACACGGACGCCAGCGGAGTAGGCCTCGGCGCTGTCCTGGCGCAGCGAAAACCCGGATTCCCTGAATATGTCGTAGCATATGCAAGCCGTATGCCCACGAGAGCCGAGAAAAACTACACCGTCACGGAGAAAGAGTGCCTGGCGATCGTCTGGGCTCTTACAAAGTTTCGACCTTATTTGTATGGTCGCCCATTCGATGTCGTCACCGACCATCATGCACTATGCTGGCTTTCATCATTGAAGGATCCCTCAGGCCGTCTCGCCTGTTGGGCTCTTCGCTTACAAGACTGCGATATCCGCGTGCTGTACCGCAACGGACGCCAGCATGCTGACGCCGACGCCCCTCTCGCGCTCCCCTCTGCCTGAAGGTGATGTGCTCTGCTCAGTATCCTCGGCTGCTGTTTCTGCCATTGATGTTGACATCATCGCTACCGAACAGCGAAAGGATAATTGGATCGGCCTGCTCATCGACATGCTCTCTCATCCATCCGCAACGCCATCCACGCGTGCATTGCGTCGTCAAGCTCGCCATTTCGTCATTCGTGACGGCCTCCTACACCGACGCAATTACGACGCCGACGGCCGGCAGTGGTTACTCGTGATACCCCGCAGTCTGCGGTCAGAGATATGTGAATCCTTCCATTCTGATCCGCAATGCGTGCACTCTGGGCGCGCATTGCGCGCCCAGTGTGCGCGCAATGGTATTCAAAACCTACCATCGCATTCGACAACGCTACTTCTGGCGCGGGATGTACCGCTATGTGCAGCAGTTCGTTCGCTCTTGCCTCACTTGCCAACGCCGTAAACCGTCAGCCCACATGTCGCACGCCAGTCTACAACCGTTACCTTGCCCTGACCGTCTCTTTGGGTGCGTAGGTATCGATTTGTATGGACCACTTCCTCTGACGTCGGCTGGTAACCGCTGGGTCATCGTTGCCGTTGACCATTTAACGCGATACGCCGAAACCGCCGCTCTCCCTGCGGCTGCTGCGCGCGATGTTGCGTCCTTCCTGCTGCATCGATTTATACTGCGCCACGGACCACCCCAAGAGCTTCTCAGCGATCGAGGCCGTGTCTTCTTGTCGGAAGTCGTCGAAGCCATTCTGACGGAGTGCCATTCTGTCCACGCAAAACTACTGCTTACCACCCACAGAGGAATGGCCTCACCGAACGCTTTAACCGCACCCTCGGTGACATGCTTTCTATGTACGTCGCTGCCAACCACACTAATTGGGATAATATACTGCCCTTCGTCACCTACGCCTACAACACCGCCCCTCAGAGCACGACTGGTTTTTCACCTTTCTACTTGCTGTACAGAAGGCACCCGTCGCACACCATGGACACGATACTCCCGTACACGCCGGATCCATATGAGTGTACACTTATTTCCGAGACAGCCAGGCTTGCTGAAGAGTGTCGCGAGCTTGCCAAGACTTTTACGACGCAAGAGCAAGAGCGGCAGAAGAGTATCCGTGATGGCTCCACCACTTCTGAGCCCACGTTCCTTCCTGGTGCGCTTGTAGGGCTCTCGATCCCGACATCTGCCGCTGGCCTCTCTTCCAAACTACGTCCCAAATACGAAGGCCCCTACCGTGTCATCGAGCGCACCTCACCCGTCAACTATCTGATCGAACCCGTTGAACAATCTTCGGACATGCGCCGCCGTGGGCGAGACATCGTCAACGTGGAGCGCCTGAAGCCTTATTATGACCCGCTCATAATAACAAGCTGTTAGGTCGCCAGGCGGCTCCCTCTTCGACCCCGGGGTAATTGTAGCGAAGCCTCCTAACTATGAAATGGGTCGAACTCTTGAGTACCTTCTAGTGGGGCTACCCAACAAGGACGCCGCTCGCGCTGAGAGCCCGTGCTTGGCTGTGACGGTCGCCATTGTATATTCTCGCTCGTTGCCGGCTAATAAACGCCTTAACAATATATATATATATATATATATATATATATATATATATATATATATATATATATATATATATATATATATATATATATATATATATATATATATATATAGTCTAGTAGATCCTCCGTGAGCGGTCACAACGTGGTTTATTTCGACGTTTCGGCCTAGAGTCTGGCCTTCATCAGGTTCCTGATGAAGGCCAGACTCTAGGCCGAAACGTCGAAATAAACCACGTTGTGACCGCTCACGGAGGATCTACTAGACTATATGCAACGCTACGGCCACTCAACCACCATGTCTGCCTATATATATATATATATATATATATATATATATATATATATATATATATATATATATATATATATATAATATATTCACTTATTCAGTGGAAAGAGTTCAGTGGGTCTGGTACGTATAAGAAAAGAAGCTGGTACACGTACGAGAAAGCAAGCAGTTCATTCATCGATTTATGTTTCGGCCATGGCTCGGCCTTCGTCAGAGAATGAAAAGTGAACAAAACGTATGCCGCTTTTAAGGACCTCTCATATATAAATAAAATTCAGGAGTTGGAAATAAAACATCGGTGACAATTCATTTTGATCTATCATCTCATGTAACAAGATAAGTGCTACAACTCAAGGCACATATGAATAGAAAGCCATCGCATCAGTGGAACATATAAACCAGTAAAACGATGATGAGGCCGCGAAGGAGACACGAGAGATTTTGGCTACATGCGTGGCAAAACAGATATCAATCGCATCAACTCCGGCACGGCACACATAAAAGTACTGAATAATCACGAAACAATTTTATACAAGTCATTGTGGTCGCTATACAAACAATAGAACGTGCCAGTTTGATGCTATATGCGGTGAAAAAAAAAGTGTTGGGCGCATGAGGAAAAAAAAGAGTGTGCGTGATGGGAGGGGGGAGGATAGCGTATGAATATGATACACGTTGTCACCCACAAAGAAAGGTGACACGTCCGATGCTTTCATTTATGCCAGCGGGAAGACTGTTGAATTTATTGATCTGGTAGGATTCACGAACTTCTCAGTCATGATGAGTTTTATATACGGACTGTAGTATGGTAGCCTTGATGTTGGCAAAGGAGTGACCTGGCATCTGGACATGTTTTGATAGTGGAAGATGAGGTAGGTTAGAAGCGTGGGCTCTATGGTTGTTAAAGCGTAATATGAATGACGTTTCGGTGTGACCAATGTATTACTGGTGGCATGTGGAGCACTCAAGCATGTACACAACATTAGCGCTGTCGCAAGTGAAGTCTCCGTTTATTCTCATGGTAAAGTTTGAAGCGCTGCAAGTTATGGAGTGCAAAGTTGTCATGTGTGGGCATACCTTACAAAGGGGTTTATTGCAAGGATGACAGCCAACATAGTTTGGTCGGCTGTTTGTTTTGGATGAAGTTAAGGTATCACGGAGGTTTCGCGATCCGCGATAAACCACCTTGGGTGGTTCCGCAAAGATGTTTTTTAGGCGGTCACTTTGAATCAAGATGTTGTGGTGTTTCTTGAGAATGCTGGTCATATTTGGAGCTGATGCTGAGTGCGTTAAAATGAGATTTACACTGTTACGTGACCAGCTTGACGGTTTGTTACCCGTGAGCAAATCCTCGCGGTCTATGTTTTCCGCCTCCTTGAGGGCGTCGTCAATGATTCGTGAGGGGTATCTTCGTCTGGTTAGTGCACCTCGAAGGTACTCACAGTTGCGAACGAACTCATTCTTGTCGGAGCAGATATGTTTAAAACGAATGGCCTGACTGTATGGAGTGCTGGTCTTGCAGTGTTTTGTGTGGCTACTTTGAAAATGAAGGTATTGATGTTTGTCAGGCTGTTTCCTGTACAGTTTCGTCGTCAGTTTTTGATGGTGCAATGTTACCGCGACATCAAGAAAATTGACACTGATAGCTGAGTAAGAATGCGAAAATGAGATATTTGGATTGGTATTATTGAAATCCTCGTTGAAAGAACGAAGATTGGATTCGCCATGGTGCCATACTAAAAAATATCATCAATAAAACGTTTGTAGTAGAAAGGCTTCAAGTTTATCAAGGCAATATTGCAGGCTTATGAACAAAAAGTTCCTAACAAAACGGTGGACAGCAACACACTAGCACGGTTACTAGAACTAATCCTTACATTGAACAATTTTGAATTTGATGGTGCGCATTATATACAGGTTAGTGGCACTTCTATGGGTAAAAAAATTGGACCAAGCTATGCAAATACTTTTATGGGCCAACTCGAAGATAAATTCTTAGATGCATGCAGTCTCAAACCATTTTATTATAAGCGTTATATTGACGATGTCTTTCTGATCTGGCAGCACGGAGAGACAGAACTTTTGTCGTTCATTGCAGACTTCAACAAGGCTCATCTCACCATCTCTTTTTCAGAATCATACTCAAGCACAACAATAAATTTTCTTGACGTCACGGTTACTATACGTGCTAATCAAGTGACGACTAACCACTTTAGAAACCCACGGATAGGCAATCTTACGTATACATTTCAAAAGTTCACATCCAAAGCACTGCAAAACGGCAATCCCATATGGTCAAGCACTGCGTTTTAAGAAAATATGTTCAAAAAATTCAAATTTTACAGACAACTGCACCAAAATTCGGGAGGCCCTACAGAAACAAAAATATCCACCACAAATGATTAACGATGCTATCAAACAGGCTGAGGACATGAACCATAAGGAACTTTTTATTCGGAAGAAGAACGCTGCACCCTCAAGCACGAACCTGGTTATAACACACTCCGCATCAACACCAAACATCAACAGCATTCTTCAGAAGCATCACAACATACTACTACAGAGTGATCACCTTAAAAACATCTTTCCTGATCACCCACGCGTGGTATATCGCAGATCGAAGAACTTACGCGACATACTAACATCCTCAAGGATTACCCCCACCACTTTTTCTGGTTGTCATCCATGCAACAAACCCCGTTGCAAAGTTTGTAACCATATGATGAAGACAGCTTTGGTTAAAAGTACAGCATCAAACTTTCATCTAAGAATTAAACGGGATTTTGACTGCCACACAAGCAACATTGTGTACATGCTTGAATGCTCTGTGTGCAAAATCGGACATACTGAAACACCTTTTAGACTGCGCTTTAAAGACCATAATTGAGTCGCATGCCACAAGCCTACCCAACCTACCTTTGCCTAAACACGTTAACATTCGTGGTCACTCATTCAATAAACTAAGAGCTACTATACTGGAATCAGGTTTCCCTTCACACTATGATAGGGAACTGCGCGAGTCATTTCTGATACACAAATTCAACGCGATCTTATCCGGTATAAATGAAAATCCTGACAAACTGACGTTTATTTCGGCGCAGAGCTAAGTCCCAGTTTCATCACAGTCTGTTCATAATCACTGTACACGCAGATTTTCAGTACACGTTTTCAGTGCAGTAAATTTCTTACTGTATGTTAGGTGCAGTGAATTTCTTCACTTTATGTTATCGATTCTGTTTGTGCCCCATGAAATTCTTCGTAACGTATCTTGTTTTATTCGAACGTTTTCTGCTATATGTATGTGTTTTGTGCGTGTGATTTGCTGTATGGGTTTGATAGCTTTATTTTTTTTGGAGATATCACAGTAGTTTTCGAACCGCTATTCATGTGATCTACTTGATGTAAACACCATTCATGCACTCTCGTAACTTTACTTTGACATTGCTTTGACATCATCTTCCAACCGTTGATTACTCGCCACATCGCAGTAGATAGTGTATGATAGTGATGGTTCACGCGTCAGGGGTTCCTGATATACAATGCCTACTTAAGAAAAGCGCATTTTTGTATTGTGTTTTCTCTGATGAAGCCCGGTCCCCGGTCCTCTACTTCTTGGTGTATATATATATATATATATATATATATATATATATATATATATATATATATATATATATATATATATATATATATATATATATATATATATATATTTAAGGAGTGGCCTCAATCCTGTGAGACACCCGATTACACTGGTAGGTGGGTAAAATGATCGCTTTTAAATGTAACAAACTGATAGCGATTATTCAGGTACGCTGAAATCTAATTAACCAGGCCGGGATTTCTAAGCAGACAATATAATTTAAATAATAACTTACTGTGTGATACTTTGTCGAAAGCTTTCGGGAAGTCCATGAAAATTTCATCAATTTTTTTAACATTATTTATTGACACAAAAAAATCGTCAATGGCAGCAACTATTTGCGTACAAGTGAGTATCTTTTCCGAAATCCATGCTGGCATTCTGTGAAGATTTTATTCGCATCTAAAAATTTCACGATGCATTCATGCATACCGTCCTCTAATTGCAGCTGCTGGAGACTAAAAATATAGTATGGTAATTTTTATACACTGTTTGGCACCGCTTTAGTGAAGCGGTATCCTGGCTGTTCCCCAGTCATTGGGGAGTTGGCCATCTTCAAATGAGCAGAAAAAGACGAGGTGCAAGTATTTTGCAATTCATTCGGCATACCTATTCAGGAAAGCATTGTGTATATCGTCTGGGCCAAAACATTTCATCAAGTTTTAAAAGCATGTGTAAGACTCCCTGCAAATTTTTAACATATCAGAAATAGCGGGTAAAGAGTTCTCTAAAACAGGTAATACACCATTACCTCAGGCAAAAACGAAGTAGATATTCTCATCAAACGAGCTAGCAATATTTTCTTCATCATGCAAGTGAATACCATCAGGTTCAAATAGATCACATTGGTGATGTTTTGGTGACAATGTCCGTCAAAAGTTCTTCGGAGATGCCGTGATAAATTTATGCAGTGATTCTCAAAAGCAACGTTGTTTATCAGCAGATAGTTGGAAGTAAAGCTTGGATGAAAGAGAGAAAAACTTCTGACGTTCATTTGGTGAAATAGAGCTTGTTTTTCATTTCATGTTTTAACCTCTTTAACCGCCTTTCAATCTCAGCGTCTCCCGAGTAAGCCAGGAACTTTTCAATGCAATGAATACATATATACTTAAAGTGATCCCAAAGGTCCTGAACAACTATAACACCCTCCAAAAAAGAATCTAAGTAAAATGAAAGCCTGTTTACAATGAAAACATCATCAGCTCTCAAGAAGTTGCGGAAACTGGCAGTGTTAATATTTTCTTTCCAATTCATATTACTTGTAGCTAATAGCACAGCCTCGTGATCCAATCTGCCGGGAAATACATCGCACACTGATTCACTACTTAAGGTCCCACATTCAATGAAAAAGACCAGAAATGGTTCGGAATCACGCTGTATTCTGGTATATGTATCAACTGATTGTGACTCATTAAATAAGAAGGCAATGTCAAGCTTGGCTTCTCCTAAGCTGTCTTTATCATTTTCGAGCAACACTGTTGCCCAATTAACATTTGACAGGTTAAAAGCTCCCGAAAGAATAACACAATCGCTTTGTTTCATGTGCTCGCTATTAAAAAAATCAAGAACGTCGACGCAGGTCTGTACAGAGCAATTATAATATATCTAACATTTTCATGGTAGGCCTTACAAAAGAAAACAGTGGCTTCAATATCTACTAAATCAGGCATTTTACCAGCCTAATACTCTGATAATTAATACTTTCGAATATTTCAAACAAAATTCAATTTTTCGGTTAGTCCTCTATTTTTTCGATGTATTTAAAAGCCTCTTACTTCTAACCACATCATTCGGTTATATCATACTTTTTGCAGGTCCATATCAAAAAATATCAACTGCTTTCCCACTACTTCTTAAAAATTGTGCACTTATATAACCCTAACAGACCAAAAATAAAAAAAAAATTAGGCTCTTGAGGCGTTAAAGGAAAAAAGGCTTTGCAAATAAACAAGTGTTTGAAACGAACCACACGCATACTAATCCGTGATGCTCCTCAACTGGTATAGAGATCTTTGTGCTGAGTGCACATACCTATAGCGATGCAGCAGTTGGCAATTCACGATTTATTTAAAAAGTTTGATCAGCAGTGAATGGCCAATAAAGTTGTGAAATGTATGGTTCTTCTCTCTGTTCGCTGTGTGCAGTTAGGGCTTAAAAACACTAAAAAATTTAATGTGGTAAAACCAATGTCTCATCATAATGTGTGGTGTCACCTGACCCAAAGTCATCTATCTGAGAACTTCTGATAATTCAAACCTCTTGATAATTCAAATGAAACTCATACGTTCCTTTGAGTTCGAAATAACAAGAGTCAACTGTATAAATAAATAAATATATAAATGTCTTGTGCAACTGTTACTGTGCACATGTGTGCATGCATATAAAAAGAAGCTTTTATTTCTAATAAAGTTAGTGTCAAGTTGACATCCTATCCTGCCTCCTTTATTTTTTTTCTCCATGCTGGTTGCGTCCGTAATATTTCTTCAGAATGAACTAGCCCAGCAACACCTTCCAGCATGCCACGGTAGCTTATGTTACCATCCCCTAATTCCTTTGATTGTGCCCTTGCTAAACTTTTGTTTCACTAGATACCCCATGACATCTAAACAGCACATTAACCATTCAACACTTCAATTCATCTGTATATTTTTTGCATTATCCTTAAAAAAATATGTGGTAATGTATTCTTCCTGACCTCTGTTATCGTTTTGAGAGTGCTTTATATGTTATGTAGATAGTACCTGTCATATATATTTTAATTTTTGTAACCCCCCCTATCCCCCTACAGCAGTGAAGATAGGGCATCGCAGTTATTTGAATACATAAAAATATATAAACAACAATATATAGTAACATTTTCCGATGCCACTTATTTGCTATGTCTACACCCTTCCTTGGTAATTGCTGTGGCAGCAAAAAATAAGAGGTTTTTTTTTAAGCCAGTAAAGCTCGTCTTGTTCCTGTTTCGATATTCCTACGTTTGCAGAAGTTATTCACAATTACTATTCTCATCAGAAAGGTGCTTGTGGCTATCACCGTAATGTTCGTGCCAGAGGTGCACTTAGTTTAGTTGCATGCAGTACACAGGAATGCGCAGTTAGATGTTCTGCACATCTTTGGGTTGTCATGTTTAACAGCTTGGGGGAGCCGGATTTCACTAAATGATGGAGCTGAATAAGTATATCTACTAAAAAAAAACCTTGACAAGGTGTTAACTGTTAGAGTGAAACTACACATAAAGGTCAATGTAGAGGTCCGTAAAAAATTGCAAGCTTAAAGAACGTGAGTTACGATCAGACGAGCGACGCTGTTCACTTGCTTTGAAGATCCATGAGCTTTTATTTGCACACCAAAAAATTGAGCCTAAGAATCCACAAAAAAAAGTGCCTGGCAATTGAGGTCTTCTGGAATGTGCATTACAAATGCTTCAGACGTATGACTCCTGCAAATGCAAATGTGAGATAAGAGCTCAATAGAGAAAAAAATAAACGTTCTGTATTTGCCCAAAATACAAAAAGTAACTGCATAATTATCTACTGAGAATTTGCCTGGCCCACGAAATGAAGGACAAAAAACTGCTTCGAACACATCAGTCCAGTGGCGTGGCCAGGGGATGACACACCGGGCACGTGCAGCCCCACCTTTCCCAAAAATTTTTTCCCCATGGGCACTGAAACGACACTCAATCACATTGTCCTGCCCCCCCCCCCCCCCCCCCCCCCCCATTTCAGATCAAGGTGGTACCTTCCCTCCGGCACTTCCTGAAAAATATGTCTACGCCTCTGTACCAGGCATATTTCATTGTGTTGTGTGCTCACATATGTATATTTTTCATGTACGAGGCAGAATTAACTTGAGCAATCGCTTAAGCTTAAACGAAAAACCAAATTCTTATTCTCATAAATCTTTTTAAATTTAATGCCATTTCTCTATTAAAGGAGGTGATCCAGCAATGCTCATTAATATATAATAATTTCCTTTTTTGAAAAGTCGATATTAACGGGGACATTACATGCAAACAGTGCAGGACGCATGAATCGGTATCTTTCATCCAGTAAAGTATGTGAGTTTATCCAAAAAACAAGACATTATCTAGTGCTATAAGCTATTCTCGGCAAGATCGGGCTGTAGGTGGCAGCGCCGTCTTCGCGGGAGTGTGGGTAGGCAGTCGGCGGCGCGTATACAAATACATGCAGCAGTGCCTCGTTGCGTGCGGTCTGAGCCGTTTGTCGGTGAATAAAATGCGTGGCTGCAATTTACTGGTAATATCTACGCTCCTACGAACTGAATCGGTGCACGAAGCTTATCCAACGTTACCATTACTAACGAGTAAAGCGCATTCTGCCTGTCAAAGGGATGCTCGCCCTGAGTGACTGTCTGCGCTTTTGGGCTAAATCACGCTATTGCTGTGTTGTTTCTACGTGTTTAGGTTTGTGTTCCACCTAATAAACACTGCTGTAGCACGGCTCGACTACTCATTTACTTCTTTTTCATCTACATACAAAAAAACACAAAAACAGAGAAAGTTCGTAGAATGCCCGCATATCTGTGTGAGGAGTACATGCTAGCACCGTTCGAACTTATACACATATGCACTTTTTTTTCGCATTCTGTTAACCATGAAATGTTGTACAGCTCGACAAGTAGAGTGAGGAAAGCTTACTGGCGGACAGCGCTTAACGCTACACACACACACACACACACACACACACACACACACACACACACACACACACACACACACACACACACACACACACACACACACACACACACACACACACACACACACACACACACACACACACACACACACACACACACACACACACACACACACACACACACACACACACACACACACACACACACACACACGCACGCACACACACACACACACACACACATACACACACACACACACACACACACACATATATATATATATATATATATATATATATATATATATATATATATATATATATATATTGCTACAACAAGGGTCTGGTTATTTTATATTTTATGGGACAGGCATGTCTTTTTTGAACAAAATTGACCCCTGCCTTCCGTCGGTCAATAACAATACTACATAAATGTCCAAGACTATGTAACAAAGATGACATCGAATGTAACGCTAGCCGCCTCAATTAATTTTGAGCGTCTGGGCTCTTTATAGCGTTTTTAATTCTTAGCACATGGTTGGGCATGGCAACTCCGTTTTAAGTACAGCTTAAGCACGGAAGTGTCGCAGTTTATCTGATAGTAATAGTTCTTGCAGTGGTACCATGGCCAGATAAACACAACTAAGGCTCCTCGCATAATCGATAAACTACAGTGCCGTAGTTGTACACCTACGAACAGCGTGCAATACCGTGGCCTAGAACCTTGTTTTTGTTTATAACCGAGTATCTAAAACGCTGCATTCACACACCATTTATTAATCCTCAAGTTCAGGGAATGCCAAGAGCATTTCACAATGTGCTTGAAGCAGAAAGTGGCACATATTCTGAAATTATTCTGGTGAATGGGGGTACGACAACAATAAGCAGCACTCTGAGAAGTTGAATTCGCCAATATTATTACAAGTAATTAGCAGCCGAGCAAGAATAAACGCTTTCGTATGTCGTTTCAGTGCATTGTCTAGAAATATACTACTTATACCACGCGACAACTTTCTGTGGCAGCACAGCCAAGGCTACGGAGCCGAAGCACGCTTGTCTTACTGCGCCACAGCATAATAGTCCCTCAACGAAAACGTTTGTATACTGTTCTGGGTAACTAAGATTTTACCATTCGTCACTTACATTTTTTGCGGATTTATTTTTTAATTAGTGAATAAAAACGTTGCGCAGTAGAAAAAATTTCGTTTCACGCTCTTTCAGGTTTTTGGGGGGTTTTTTTGGCTTCCGTCGCCTTTTTACCTCACCGCATTCCTCACTGTCAGAGATGGCGTCCGCCGGTTACAGCTCGTCAACGTCGCTTACGGAGAAAACACCGCCGCGTGCCGCGAGTCCACCAGCTGCACAGCCGTACCAGGCGTTGTCAAATCAAAAGCTGTCCGTACAGGCCAAGAAGGTGGCGTACAACGTTTACGCGCAAGTAAGGAAAAGCGACCCGCAGCTGTCTGTGAGAGCCGCATGTCGGAAGGTCAGCGAGCTCACTGGTGTTAGCGAGCGCAGTGTCTTCCGGATTAAGCTCGACGTTAACAGTGGAACCCTGAAGTCACCGAAGCGCAAGCGCCTGCGCCTCCCCGCCATGGATGACCGTGCGAAAACCGAGAAGACAAGACTGGAGCTTCACGACAGCTTCTCCCTCGCAGCTCTACGAAGAAAAGTGCATCAATACTTTCTGAGGAATGAAATCCCAACAGCTGCAAAACTGGCTCAAGATGTAACCAGTGACAGTGACATGAACATGCCTAAAATGAGCGTGCGAACGATGCAAAGGCTGCTTAACGATATCGGCTTTTCCTTTCGCAAACGGAAGAGAAACTGTGAGCTTTTGGAAAGAGACGACATCATCACGTGGTGACGGCGGTACCTGCGTACCATCCGACAACTTCGCGCTCAAAAACGGTACGTGCATGATGAGTTGTGTAACCATTACATGAATAATTGAATGTATCATTCACCCAGCAACCTGGGTCTACGCGTCAGTAAATCACGTCACAATATTATTAAAAATTGCTCTCGAGTTCCCAAAGATGCGACTCGCGTTTCCAGCAGTGAAACGCGAGCAAACGCGAGCCGAAACGCGAGCAATTTTTAATAATTGTGACATGAGCCGAGTTTCACTGCATTCGCCGCGCTTCGCTGCAGATGACATGCTTCATTTTTGTTGTTTATTCTTCCAGAACCATATACTACCTTGAAGAAACCTGGGTCAACGCCGGACACACAAAGGATAAAGTATGGGAAGACGCGAACATCACGACACGGGAGGAGGCCTTTCGGCAAGGCCTGACCACAGGGCTTCGCGCACCAAGCGGCAAAGGTGGCAGGCTCATACTTTTGCACGCCAGCAGTGAGGACTGGTTTCTGAATTCTGCATGCCTTCTCTTCCGAGCTGCAAAACAATCTGGGGACTACCACACCGAAATGGACGGGCCGCGCTTTGAGAAGTGGTTCGGTGAACAACTTTTGCCCAATATCAACCCGTGCAGTGTCATTGTAATGGACAACGCACCGTACCACAGCGTGCGCCTTGAGAGAGTTCCAACATCGTCATCTCGAAAGGCTGACATTCAGTCGTGGCTGACAGAGAAGAACATCGAGTTTTCACAATACCAATTGAAAGCTGAGCTGTTGGATTTGGTGAACGACCACAAGAAGATGTTTTCCGCCTATCGCGTGGATGTTTTGGCGAAGGCTGCCGGTCACGACGTCGTGAGGCTTCCTCCGTATCATTGCGAATTTAACCCGATCGAACTGATATGGAGCCAGGTGAAAGGTTACGTCGCTGCTAACAACACAACATTCACCCTTGCCGGCGTTGAAAAACTGGTGCGTGAAAGCATCGATCGCGTAACGCCAGACAGCTGGCTCCAGGCATGTGCTCATGTGAAAAAAATCGAAGAGGACTTGTGGCAACGTGACGGCCTCATCGACTCAAAGCTCGACCAGCTTATAATTCCACTCGGGTCAGAGTCCAGCACCGAGAGTGACGGGAGTGACAGTAATATGAGCGAACTGGAATACCTCACATGAATGCAACCACAGTCGTGAATGTAAACCATAATATTGTGTTCTGTACCTGTGCACATGTCGTTTTAAAGGGACCGACAACTGGCCAGAATATACCGAATACCAACCGAATACCTGCTTTTAACCTCATAAAAAATTGTCATAAAAAATGTTCCACGGCGTTTTCCCCGTTTCCATTGCATGATTGGGCACTGTCACAGATATTTCCGTTCAAATAAAGAAAACGGGCACCTTAAAAATTGCTTCATCATCCTCATCAGCCTGTTTAAGTCCACTGCAGGACGAAGGCTTCTCCCAACGATTTGGAATCCACCCTATCCTGAGCTTATCGGTCCCTTTAATGTTTTTCCCACAATAAAAGTGCGCCGACATTCGTTACAAATAGAGTCTGTTCTCGTAGAGGGCTTTACGCTTTGCTATATTCTTTCGCAGTAAAAGATCGCATTACAAGTCGTCGCGCTGCGTTTAGACACAGCCTGTGTCTTTTGCGGACGAGACGAACATCAAATTGAGTACTTATTGCCGAATCCATAAAATTTTTTTTCAAATACTGCTGCAAATAAAATAAATTTTATGAACAGTTGTATCACTCTTGCAAATTAGATAGATATACATGTGTATATGCCTTCGATGAACGCCATTCACGCGTGATTAAGCTCGATGGTGCTTGCGCGCAGATCGTAATTCACCGCATTTTCACATGGCACCGTTGTGGGAATGCGCTGACGCGGACTGCGCTGGTGAAATCGAAACCGAAACACCCGTCGAAGCGGTCGGACTACTTGGCGCAGTAGCACATGTGCATAGGCTCCGCCCACGTAGCCTTGGCCGTGCTGCCACAGAAATTTGTCGCCGGGTATAGTGCGTTGAGCACTCGCATTCCGTACGGGAGAGGGTGGCCCCGCATGTGATGACTGCACTCAGATGCCACAAGCGGCGCTGCGTGACGAGAGGGTGCACGAACGCGCGAAATTCTTCTCGTCCTGTTGCTGCCGGAGCCTCGCCACGTTTAAAATCAGTGTGTGACAGCTGCCATCTGATTTACTGTGAAGTTCGACGGCGCCACATGTACACTGCAACACCCTGAGATGATAAAAACTAAGCGGCAATGCGAAGAAAGGACGTGTATTGTGCCGCTGTGTCAAAGAAGTTATTGGTTGAACAAGAAAAAGGTGTCTTGTTCACCGCACTAACGGATCCAGCACGGTTTCCTGAATGAAAAAGTAGGATCAAGAGGGCAGAGTGACTCCATCAAACTATCTTTTCGGATTAGGGTGAACGGTGTTGGGAACGGAAATCTCCGTTTAGGCACAATTTCAATTATCAATATTTATCTAAAAAATTGAAAATACCCTTTTGAATTTAATTCACACAGTTTTTCTCCCATGTCAACGTCGGACTCCTTTTCCAACAACGTTTTTAGTATCATATGCGGCGAGTGTCAGACTATCATTGGCATGTTTATCCATTCTTTGTTTTCACTCGCATCCTAAATGGAATGCAGGCTATTATGTAAAGGTTTTAGTGTCTTCTCTGATAATTCTTGCTCTCAAGAACAAAGCACATTTTAAAAAATAACTCTGGGGGTTATACTGTCAAGATTTTTAAAATTAATTTCTTTGCGTACTGCAGCCACTTTGAGCAGAGCATCTGACGAGCTTCGATATCTCATCTAGCATCGATCGAGCAGCACGAGCTATCAGCGAGCGGCATCGAGCGAGCGAGCGACGAGGCTAGCTAGCCGCTAGCTATCGAGCTAGAGCGATCTATCGAGCGGCTAGCAGCGATCTACGAGTCGATCTAGCTATCTGAGCGAGCAGCAGGCGATCGAGGCATCGATCGCTATCTATCGATCATGCTATGCTATCTATCTATCTATCAGTATCTAGCTATCTATCTATCATTCTATCTATCTATCTATCATTCTATCTATCTATCTATCTATCTATCTATCTATCTATCTAGCTATCTATCTATCTATCTATCTATCTATCTATCTATCTATCTATCTATCTATCTATCTATCGAATCACCTACGTCGGGGTGCCCTCACGCTCACCCCCTTAACTTTGGGTCTTCGAAATACTTTGCAAGGGGAGCCCAATGTCCGTGAAACGCCAATGCTGGTTCCAGTGTTGACTATCCGATTTCTCGCACATATTTAGTGACACTTCATAATGTTTCACTTCATAAAAAAATACAAGAGAGTCACCTTGCATAGCATTGATTCCCAAGTTACGTGGGATCTGCGTTTTTTTTTGCGGGCAGTAGCACATGGCGAAATGTACGCCACGAAATGATCTTCATTTGGTATTGCAAAGTGCCTTTACTGTGAAAGCAATCGAGTAGTTCTTATACAATAAAGCATTATGTAAAAAGCACTCCGAAAATGCAGGAAAATAATAGCTGGCCTCGCGCGGCTCGGCCTCCTACAGGCTTCGCAGCGCTTGTGGAGCGCAAGGATTGAACGCAAATGCACCCACTCACACAGCAGTGCACCATGCGGGCGCCATCGGCAGTCATCAGCTGCGGGGCCATCTCCTAGCCCGCGCTCAGCACACTAGGCAGTATATTTCTAGACACTGTAGTTTCAGGCATACCCGCAAGCAGTTACACTCGCTCTGAGACAACCGGACAAACCACTCCAAGTGCGTGCATTACGTAAGCGCACATAGAAACACGACGTGGCTATAGCAGACGACGCACGGAGCAATTCACACTTGCGTGCTTCAGCCAGTTGCAGCAAGGTGGTGACTCCGCTCGATCTCGCGGCCAATAGAGTTGCAACGGCATTCGTTTTGTGCAAGGAACTCGGAAAAAATACTGACTTATGTTACACCTGGAGTCTTTCAAACAAGAGTGCCAATGTCACTACAGATAGATCTACAATGCTCAACAATCTGGTCGGCGGGTGTCCGCCAAAAACACACTTAACATTATTGGCATAGGGTTATAAATTACACGTTGAGGGTTAAAATCTGTGTGCGCGTCTCGCGTTCATGTACAGTGAAAAAAGTAACCGACCACAGCGTGTACGCTTGACTATTCAGGACATTGTGCATGTTCACGATAGAGCTTATTGGGCTTTCATCATGCATGCTCCCATGACATTGTCTTAGGATGGAACTTTCTCTCGCGCCACAACGCCATAGTTGACTGTGCTCTAGCTGAGATTGAATTTTTCTCCCTCACCGACTTACCCTCCATCGACACAACGTATACATAATATTCGACTGTATTTGAGCTGAGATTGCATTCTCCTCTCGCCGACTTAGCCTCCGTCGAACATCAATTTTCCACTAAGCTTATCGTGAAGGAAGACACCCACATCACACCGTACTCTTCGGCATTTGTACAAGCCTCATGCAGTGCCATATCTGACGGGACGGTCTTTTTCATGCCATCTCAAAAGTTTGTAACCCGAAGAGGTTTACCATTGCCTTCTGCTGCCCCTGAGTTAACCGCAGGTTTTGGTGCAATGCCCATTTACAACCATTTTTCGTCACAGCTGTCACATCTTCGTTGCGAGTGCTTTGGTAACGTCGAAGTGGTCGACTCGGAATGAATTGTCTCCTTCTCCGACGAGGTACCTTCTCCAGTCGTGTATGATCTGGGTGTCTTCTTCGTGCCTGATGCAGCGTCTACAGATGCATTCAGCCCTTTCATCACTGAAGATTCGACCCCTTGGCAGCGATCACAGCTCCTTATCGTGCTTGAGCACTTCCACCATTTTTTTCGATGTTGCGCAAACATCACTAGGTGGTGCCTAAACAGTTGAACACCACGTCGACATTGGCTCTCACCCACCGCTGCGGCAACGGCCTCTACAGATGGTCGAGTTATGGCAGATGTCACAAACGAGTGCTGGAAAGGGAGCGTGACCAAGCGCCAGAGAGGAGCCTCAAGGTCAACGATAAAGAAAAAAAACAAGCATTCAAAGACTCCCCGGCGCGCTGTCTCTCCCCCTCCCCCTCCCCCGGAAGCGTAGTTTCGCCGGCCAATCTCCTCACATCGGTGGGCGAGCAAGCCCTGGAAAGATCTCGAAGGAAAGGGGTGTGGTGATGCTGAGTTGTGTCACGTGTCGCAGACGGCTCTCGAAACGTCTCGCCCTTTCCCCAGCCTTGGCTGTGCATCGTGCCGACGAAACAATCAGAATTTTCTGGAATCTAGCGGGAAAGGTATTTAGGCGAACAGTGGAGAAGGGAGATTAGGAGAAGAAGAAAATTCCCAATCATTTCCCCGAGGGTGAACATGGTTAAGTGCGAATGCACGGGGTGATGCTATGAGGGGTATTTATTAATTCGCACTATTATATTTATTAATCACACTATGGTGCCTTTATGGTGTAATGGTTCCTGGAAATCGCAATTTGATCACACGAGGGAGTCTACATTAACTCACTGGCGAATGCCAACGGATTTTAACTTTACTCCCCCTCATAGCATCACCCCGTACATTCGCACTTAACCATGTTTACCCTCGGGGAAATGCTTGGGAGTTTTATTACTGATGATGATGATTAAAGTGTAATTAATGAATTTAAGTGTTGTTTGTCATGAAGCATTTGTACACAGATACATTATATACGAAGTATTATTTATTTACACTTCACGACGCGTCCGGATGAGCAAAGTCCAGGGCTCGCACCCTCTCCCGCGCGGCACGTTCACTGGCTCGAACGGCTTCGGGAACGTCCACTCGCCGTTGACGATTGCGAGCGGCGTCTTGACGCCGGCCTTCATCGCTCTTCTCCGCCTGACGCTTGCGTTGTCGTTCCGCTTCTTGGGCCGCGTTCGCGGCTCGATGCTGACGCCTGATCTCGGCCTCGCGAGCGCGCAGTTCACCATCCGCTGCACGCTTCGCCCGCTTGTCCTCGGCCTCGTGAGCGCGAAGTTCGGCATCCTCTGCACGCTTCGCCCGCTTGTCCTCGGCCTCGCGAGCGCGCAGTTCGGCATCCGCTGCACGCTTCGCCCGCTTGCACTCGGCCTCGCGAGCACGCAGTTCGGCATCCCCTGCACGCTTCGCCCGCTTACGTTCGGTCTCACGAGCCCTTCGCTCGCCTTGTCTTCCAACATCGGCGAAACCACCGCGGGTACCGTCACCTCCAACGACGGGTGCAGTGCTGGCATTCGGTTGTACTGCATTCGTTGTTGATGGTAGCGTTGCCTCCGGGACAACCATCGCACGACCCGCTCTCGACGGGAGACTGAGAGAGAAGGCGGGTGCGCGAGAGAGAGGGGTGCGCGCGCAGCTGCAGCGAGTGAGGAGAGCGGAGGAGCGAGCGAAGTGGGAGGAGTTATAAGGCGCGTTACTGACACCGATATCAGCGTCGCGTTCTTGGCTTATTCGGTAGAGCGTCGCGCTGCGGCCCACCAAGTCCTCTTTCTTTTAAAGATGAAGAGAAGACTGCGGACGCCGCCGACGGCGGTGGATTGTTTGGGGTCGCTTATAAAGTGTATTCACACTTAAAAATTTGCGCCCGTGTGCGTAGGCAGGAGGTGAAAGTATTGCGCAAGTGTGCGTAAGATCTTTCCGCCGTATCGTATCAGCGAAGGTTTTGTCCTTAGTGACAAAGCAGGTGTTGAAGAGGGTTTCCGCCTGAAGGGTGAAGGCTGGTGCTACCAGCAAAAGAATAATGTCAGACTACCGCCAGCAAGCGAAGACGCGTTGCAACAGCTGCGCGTGGGAAGCTGACGTGTTACCGGCGAAGAAGTTTTGTGCTTGGAGAGCGGCCAATTGAAGACGCGAGGTTTCCTGGAAGAGAAACTTCGGGGGCAGCGGAACGACAGCAGCGCTGGACTTTGAGTAATTCTTGGAAGAGTATCATTCAGACTTTGCCCCAAGAACTTTGGAGTGAATAAGTTTTCGAACTTTTCAGTCTTAGAGTGTCTTGGTTGTTCGGTGCATGTTAGTGCATTGTAGCGCGTATTGTTGTTTGTGTCCGTTGTTTCGAGTGCGGCTGATTGTACTGTGTAGCACGTTTGTTTTATTGGTGAAATATTGTACCAAACTATTGCCGAGAGTGTATGTTTGTGTATCGTTTGATCTGCCATACTTGAGAATATAATTTTGTTTTGTTATCAACTCTCGGCTCTGACTCGTTCTTTGGACCACAGCTGGCGTCCGCTGGCGTGCCAAATAGGACCACTTCTAAATTGTCCACGCTTTCGTGGTGCAGTTCGGGGGGCCGATACTTCGGCCCTTAGAATTAGCCCAGTGATCGTGTCCCTAATTAACGAGACCTGTGACAGCAGAGCACGTCGACGACGTCGGAATGATCTGCTGAGGTGTCATCGGCCCTTTAAAGAGCCCGTGGGCTTCTCCAGTGGCAGTCGACACAAAGAATGACGGGTCCATCCGCTTCTGTGCCGATTTTAGGAGATTGAACAAGATCTCGATAAGCGGTCTCTATCCACTACCACACCTTGACAATGCTCTCGAATTTACAGCGTACTGAATTCTTTTTCTCATTACACCTGCGGTTGGACTACTGGCAACTGTGAATGACTGAGACCGAATGCCCCGAATCCATTTTTGTAACCGCAAATGGCTTGTATAAAGTTAACGTCATGCCTTTCGGACTATGTAACGCTCCTGCTACGTTGGAGAGAATGATAGACAATGTTTTGCGTGGGCTTAAAGAAAGATCTGCCTATGTTAAATTGATGAAATCGTGCTGTTTGCCGATGATTTTCCAACACACTTGCGCGGACTTCACGTGCTTACTGCTTGACTAACGCCGGTTTACAATCAAATCCCAGGGAATTGCGATTTGTCGTATCAAGAATGATTGTTGGCCTAGTTGGTACTTGCTTAATGACCGACTTTCACTGCGAAATATCACACTTACAGAGTAAAGGAACACATAACGACATCGCTTGTGCTTAAACGTTGTGGGTTCCTCCGTGTTTGTGATATTTCGCGGCTAAAGTATGTGATTGGCCGTACGTCAGCGCACCATTCTATAGGCCACGTTGTGCCAAAGGACGGCATTCTCCCAAATCCCGTCAAACTGCGCACCGTTACTGATCGAGTTTCTTAAGCCTACTAATACCATAAAATAATTTCGCAGTTTCGTTGGCCTATGTTCGTATTTCGTTAATTCATTCGAAACTTCGCATCAATTATATAACCTTTCAGACCACTGCTTGGTGGCACTCAATATATGTCATCGTGGTCCTAGCCTACGACGAGGCCTTCACGAAATTGCGATGCCTTCTCACGCGCCGCCCATTCTTCTCCCATTTAGGTCCACACCGACGCAATGCCTCGGTCTTGTGCTCGCACAGCGTCAACCTGGCCTCACAGAATACTCATCATACGTGAGTCGCAAGGCCGAGAGCAACTACAGCGTTATAGAAACAGAGCGTTTGACCATTGTGTGGGTGCTTGGGAAGTTTCGCCCACATTTCTACGGCCGTTCTTTTGACGTCGTCACCGACTACCATGCAGTGTGCTGGCTTTCGACGTTGAAAAACACCCATCTGACCACCATGCTCCTTGGGCCTTGAAAGTCCAGGAGTATTATATACGTGTGGTTTATCGTTCAGGTTGGAGCCATTCTGACGCTGATGTGCTTTCCCGCTCACCTCTCGCCCTGAAACCGGCCGATGACCGTGCGTGTGAGCGCACGTTGTCCTCCCTGAGTTTGTCAGTTTTCTTGCGGAACTACGCCATCACCCTTGGATGGCATCCCTTCTTGACCTTCTCTCAGATATCTCTAAAGTTCCGCCATCGGGTACGCTCCGGCGCCAGGTTATACTCATTTTACGATTCGTCACAAGCTGCTATATCTTCGCAACTATGCTCCAGAGTGATGCACATGGTTGCTTGTTGTACCGCGGGCCTTCAGGTCGCAGGTATGCTCCTCTTTCCATACTGACTCACAGTGTGGTCACACAGGACTCTTCAAGACGTATGAACGAATTCGACACCGGTACTGGCGTGGCATGTATACATTCGATAGCAATTTCGTCTGCTCTTCCCGCGAATGCCAGCGCCCGAAGTCTTCCCCGCATATCTTAGCTGGGGAATTACAACCGTTGCAATGCCCGTTACGACCCTTAGATGATGTCGGTATTATTATTTCTGGCCCACTTCCCATGACTTCTGCCTGAAACCGGTGAATGACAGTGGCAAGTAGACCACTAAACACGTACTCTCCAGACTGCTACAACACAAGAAATCGCCACTTTCATACTGCATCGTTTTTTGCTGCGTAACGAAGGTCCTCAAAACTGCTCAGCGACTGAGGCTGAGACCGAAGCCGACAAGTTGCTTGCTGAATGCGCTATTGTTCTTCACACATGCACCGCTTACATCCGCAGACCAATGGCATTACAGAGCGCTTTAATTGAACTCTTGTTGACATGCTCGCTATGTATGCAACACCTGATCTCTCTAATTGTGACCTGGTTATTCCGTTCATTATCTATGTCTATAATACCGCGGAGCCAAGCTAAAACCGGGTTTAGTGCCCCCCCCCCCCTAATTACCTCCTTTATGGCCATCATCCTTCGCACAAGATTGACATCATTCTGCCCTATCGGCCTGACGCGTCCGAGTGCCCGCCTATCTTGGACGCCAACAGAAACGCGTCGCCCGCTTGCCCGCCACTTTATCAGATTACCAGTACCACCAAAGAGCAATTTACGATGTCCTCAACTCGACTCCTGATTTTTAACAGGTGCCCTCGCGTGGCTGTCAGTGCCGCATCGCAGACCAGCAGTCCCTTCCAAACCGCTTATGAAGTGTGATGGGCCTTACCGCGTCCTAGAAAAGACTTTTCCAGTCAACTACCTCGTTGAGCCTCCCACACCACCTTCTGACCTGCAACGTCGTAACCGCGAGGTCGTCCACGTTCAAAGGCTCAAGCCGTATTACGGTTCCACAGCCCCTGAAAGTGGCCGAGTCGCCATGGCTCTTTTTTCTCCGGGAGCCAAGTGTAGTGATGACGAAGTAGATTGACGTAAGGACAGCAACAGCATCGAGTGTGCAGCAGAGGCTCGAAGTGGCGGACTGTGCGATAGCTCAACAGCTCCAGTGCAATAAATTCTGTAGTCGATGTATGGTCAGGGCGTCTTGTGGAGAACTACGTCAATGATGAGACACTGATTAAGTGGGTGGGAGGTCTTCATCCTGCCGACTCGTGTGATGCTATGATGACTGGGAGACGTGGCCTGGCTCATACGCCAGGTTTATTCCATTCTGCACTTCTTTCCTCTCCGCTTCTACCAACCATCGCTATATATATATATATATATATATATATATATAATATATATATATATATATATATATATATATATATATATATATAACGTAAGAAGGTAGCAAAAGTAAAGTTAGGAGTTGGAAATAGGTGAGGAAGAAGAAGTGAGAATGGAATAAACATGGCCTGTCGCCCATTCATTATAGCGTCACACGAGTCGACAGGATGAAGACCTCGCAACCACTTCATCAACCGGCCATCATCATCGAAGACCTCAGTGAGACGCAGTGACCGAACGCGGACCACAGAAGTGCATCGCCACTGGACACCGTTGTAACCATCATGACAGAACCATCGACTGACCTTCCCATCCTCAAGTACACCGGAGCAACGGACGATGGACCCGTGCAGTACTTGTTATACCTGTTCGAGCTCCACGCTACCGCTGCATCATGATCGGAACGGGAGATGATCACCAACTTCAGTGACTACATCTCCGGTGAGGCATTTAGGTTTTACCTGACACACATATTCGAAATCGACGAATCCTGGCAAATGATCAAAGAGATGATTGCCCGTTTTAACGACTACGACAAGGACTTCCTAATTACCAACCATCTGCATACAATCACACCCGGCCGTCACAGTCCACGCTTATTTCTCAAGGAACGTAGCTTTCCACCAGGTTTCTCTCCATGAAAGCCGGTATTTTCAAAGTCGTCGCTCTAGCACATGACATGAGACGTTGCTTACCCACCTCATGCACTTCATTCTTCGTCTCGCTTACGTGGTCCACCACCCGGTTTTCCATCACGCGGCTCTTCAAGCGTTCCTGACGCTCACCGTTTGCCTCAAAAGAACAACGTGTTCACGACGGACGAGTTGACACACCGAGAAAATACCCAGTCGAGCCATGATCCTTCCGCATGGGTTCATGCATCACCGTCTTCATCTTCACAAAAGAATCAAACGAAAACAAAATGTATCATAAGTTTGTCCAAACACGCGACCTAGAGGTGCTGAAAAAATTCAAAACGTATCGCAATAAGCTAAACGCCGACATACGCAAGGCTAAGAAGATTTATTATGAATGCCTATTCGCCAAGATTTATAATGATCCTCGTAAACTGTGGAATGAAGTGAATAACCTGGGACAATTTACCGAAAGTAAAATGCGTATTAATGTCAAAGCCTTCTCCCAAGATATGAGCGACGAAGCAGCTATCACGGCTATGAACGAATATTTTGCCCATTCTGGTGATTATGTGCCTCTTTCAGGACATTGTACGCAAGAAAGGATTACCCGTAGAACGAGAGAGCCTAACACAATCAGTCTAGTCCAGTGA
>WOVY01001195.1:0-87232 GCA_013436015.1 Rhipicephalus annulatus
GCACTCCCGTCGGTAATGCGCTCTCAGGTGAAGCGATAAACCCAGTCAGTGAAAATTTTTCAGCTTCTAGCAAAGTTAGACAAAAGCGCTCTCAAAATGGAGCAGGCAAACGACGAGTCGCTGAAGACGTGCTGGGAAAAATCAAAACGGAAACAAAAAGGAGCCGTATCGTTCATAGTCAAAGAAGGCATTTTGTACAGAACATTCAAAAACAAGAAGGCAGAACCTTTGAACAGCTTGTCGTTCCCAAAAAGTATCGAGTCGCACTTTTGGGTTTGGTTCACAGCGATAGCTGGGCTGGCCATTTAGGTATCAACAAGACCAAGAGCAGGTTATTGAAACGACTACTACTGGCCGATGTGCTTCAAAGAATCGGAGAACTGGGTACGTTCCTGCAACGTTGCCAAAGGACGGGGCGGCCAAACGAAAAACTCAAAGCACCTTTGGTCCAAGTGCCTTTGATTGGCGAACCCTTTCGCAGATTAGTTGTCGACATTGTAGGTCCATTACCAGTAACAGCGGCGGGCAACAAATACTTGCTAACACTCATTTGCCCTGCTACGAAGTTCCCGGAAGCAGTGGTGTTACCCGAATTAAGCTCCACTGCAGTTGTAAACGCGCTACTCGGCGTGGTTTCTGCGTTTCTACCGCTCGTCCACTCAGCCATTTCAGATCCTGTCGTACCAGATGGCGAAATCAACCCTGCTCCAGGCGCCTGCAGCCAACTCCCGAGCTGCAGCCAATCGACACTCGGCGAGTGGTGCCCGTTCTGAACATTGCCTGTTCTCGACATTGCCTCCTCTTGGCCTTTAATGCCAACCTTCGCGGGCGTGTTCCAGCCAGACGACGCGCAATGCCATTTCCATTTCCTTCTGCGGTGGCTACTTCAACGACCAGTGCCACCATGCACCTCAGGGTCTTCGCCCACGCTGTGCACAAAGACAACATGACCGTGCGAAACGTGTCAGTGCTGTGCTTGGAGACCTGCCCACGTGTTGGCTACCTGTTACCACCTCCAGCCGTTCATGAAGCGTCATCCTCTTGAACGCCTTCCGCTAGGGGTAGCTTTGGCCGAGTTGTAACGTTTGCAGTGCTCGCCCTCTTTCTACGTCGGGGCTTTCTGATAACATTGCCCGATTGCTGTTATCTTGCTGTTTTCTTTTCTTTCATGCCAACCTGCGATTGGCTGCGTAGCGCTTAAAAAACGCGCCGCAAGGTGAATAAACTGGGATTGTCTTCCTGGCACTGCTTGAGTCGTCTCTTTCCTGGGCCGGCTGTCGTCCAGCCGCCGAATACGTAACACTGCAGCACTATATATGGAGGCTACAGGGCTGTTTAGCCAAAAGGATGTTGGAGCACCCCGCTTGGCAGACCAACCGACACACGGCAGCAATGGCAGCGTCGGCACCCGTCGAAGTTAATTCCTTCCACCTTGAATTTATGAAGTCGTCATCGTCGTGTGCTATATGGCCCGTAAGTTCTAAACCAAAGCTTGCGTTGTATTCGTTCAAACTGGAACCATAGTATAAACCACACAATGTAAGTGATAGCCCACCCAGCCATCTTTGTTCTTTATACTTGCGTCCCGGCGATTCGGCAGCACTGTACTCGTGACTATTTTGCACGGTTTCCAATATTTGTTCTCAAGTTCTCAGGAACAAACTTTGACAGGTGTGGACGATTAGGTGATACATTGTCCTCATCGTTAGAGCGCATAAGGCGTTAGCCGATTCCGTTGTTTAGTCTTGTCAGGAGAAGTAACGTCGAGAGAGGAGGGATGCTTAGGATGGAGTATGCCACGTGTCCTCTTACTTCATTTTTTTTTCTATTGGCGAGACTTCGGTATTGTCACGTAACACTCCCCCAAACCCTCCTCTCTCTTTTATATTTTTTCTTTACTAATTGTCAGTTTGATAGAAGAGGGTGGTCGCGTCTGTATGGACACTGGCGTGTTGCTTCGCCACAACTGCCGGTAGTTACCGCTATGATATAGGCCTAGTACCCACATGCGAATTCTGATTAGCCTAATATGTATCGCTGTGATATCTATATAGCACTTGCCGAACAGGCGCAGTTATTCCAACCTGGCTACATATAGTGCGGTTACCAACAGTGCTGTGTCTGCTGCTCAAGCATATGGCTTGCTTATATCTCGTAGCTTCTACCTTGCTGCAACCAGCATGAAAAGTTTGTCATTGTTAGTAATCCACCTAATATTTCAAGATAGAGAGAGAGAGAAGTATTTTTCCTAAAATTCGTGGTTGTAGCGGTGCATTTCAGCCTCCCGCTGACTCCCGGCTACATAAGTATCTACTAAGGGCTCGGGGATTGGTCATTGCCGCATAGTATGGTTTAAGGTCCGCTCTTTCACCAGGACAAAACGTATGCCGGCTCAGCAAGGGTATACGTATACTACCAAGTGCATTTTATAGAAAAGGTCTAGCGTGTTATACCGAAATTATCGGCAAGACTGCCTTCAAACGACTCTTTAAATCTCACTTGATCTGTCGCATTGGTGCACCTCTTAGAAGGCATAACTATGTACGCATGACCATCTGTGACTGCGTGCTATAACAGTCTTGAACGAGTCCGATTTTGACAGCGTGTGCATTCGCATTGTCTGCTCAACGTGTTGTTGCCCGCTTGAGGCAGCAACAGATAAAGACAACAGTTGTTGTCATGACTTTACGGCGTCTGCTTTACAACGTCTACTGCGGACACGTGGTATCTGAAAACCGCGCGAGTTTTTTTTTTTCCTTTTGTTTCATTCGGTTTTCGCCCACAAATCCTGTCAGGGATGTTTAGCGCAAACTGCGCCTCGTTGTTCGAGAAGGTTCGCGATTATTGTAGATTGTTTTGTTAGGATTACGGGCTCAATGCGAACACTCGAGATTATTCCATAGCTTGCGTGACGACCAGTGATGAGGCGGGAAATATTTGACGGCACATGTATAAATGACCGACTTGCTTCGACGCCTGTCAGTTGGGGATCGATGAACGACGCTCCGTTCACCGCTATCAGTGTGTCTTGCTGTAATCTGGTTTCCCTTTAGTGGCCACAAGTTCGGCCAAATAAACAGTTACATCTTCGACCTACATAGTCTGCTCCCTTCGTCGACGTCACGACCCCGTGACAGTATGCGCGTTTCAACACTTCTGCTGCATTTATTGAAGGACAACAATCGCAGTTATGCTGACACGATGCCTACCGAACCTAAATAAAGCGAGTAGCTTTAGAAAAAGGCTAGACACAACCAAATGAATCGAACAGGTGATTAGGTCAGCAAAGGCGTAGATGACTATAACTTATGTCTTTGACTGTATGATGCACTAATTGTGAAGTAATTTGAAATTAATATACCCTTTTCATTATTGTAAAGCTAACTTTCCTGCGACTCAGTTAACCTACCCTAGGGTGGTTAGTCAGTTACTGAAAAGAACGTGTTGAATCGCAGTTTTGATTGCTCTCTTGACATAAACAGACATGATAGGCGAGCCCCAGCATGTGCAAACTAGCATACATAGACTTTCGTAATAATACACTAAATGGAACTCTGGCGCCGAAGTCTGAGGGATCTGCGACGCGTCGTGCTTCAGTCGGCATGGGAATGACGGCTAGTTCCCGGATTCATCTATGCTTCCTTCTTTTGGCTTCGTCCGGCTCCATGTGGCCTGGAGCCGCTTTGTCACAAGGCGAAGTTCAGCGTATGTTCAGGAGTTCTGCTTCAACGTTTTTACTACTGCCTTTTAAGTCCACCAATTCAAATCGGCTCACGAAGTTAGCAATAATCCATCCTTTTATCTGAAACAAACGGGAAAACACCACAACAAACAAAGCCGCAAGTACGTTTCACGAAGGTTAGGCGAGTCTGTGTACTAACCATCATTCCTGCAATGTGGTGGCGCCCCGCCGCGGTGGGTCTAGTGGCTAAGGTACTCGGCTGCGGACCCGCAGGTCGCGGGTTTGAATCCCGGCTGCGGCGGCTGCATTTCCGATGGAGGCGGAAATGTTGTAGGCCCGTGTGCTCAGATTTGGGTGCACGTTAAGGAACCCCAGGTGGTCTAAATTTCCGGAGCCCTCCACTACGGCGTCTCTCATAATCATATGGTGGTTTTGGGACGTTAAACCCCACAAATAAATCAATCAATCAATGCAGTGTGGTGGCTGAACGATCGAAGCGACAAAGTTCTTTCTAATAAATACTATAGGAGTGACTCTAACTACTACAAACCTCATCTTTACCTGACGGACATCAGGGGCCGCCATTATTTGTGGGAAAAACAGCGCAGGAAAGTGCACTTGCGGATCATGAAAAGGGTCTATTGAACAAAAATAACCCTTTTCGTTGGTGGGATCTGAAACCGCAATTCTGGAAGCTCGCGTGCAAAACGAATCTCTGATCGCCGTAACACATTTTACTCGAACGTACCGCCAGCACAAATATTATCGAACTTTTTTTCTTTTTTCGTTATATTGAAAATGTGGGCGAAACGAAGTCATCCATTTTTCAGTGTTTTGTTGCCCCAGTACCCTCAATATCGCGACGCTTATATAGCTACCACATGCAGGAAGCCAACACTCAACGAATTCAGTTTGTACGGACGTGTTATTATATAGACAAAGTATGAGCTCAGTGTATATTATATGTAGGCGAAATATTTTTCCTGGAATCTATGTGTGTTCCCTGGCATATATTTCATATACTCGGGGAGATGCTATAAACGCACAATCGGCGCTGCTAGCCTTCACCAGTGTTGCCATCGCTGAACGTCAGACATCCGCTAAAAAGAAATGAGAAATCCGCCAGATTCCGCTAGATTCTCAAACATATCCGCTAAGTTTCCCGCTAGGGCCTATTTTATTCAAAAAACACTGCAATTTCGTATGATAAATACCTTTATCATTCTCAAAAGCTCCCCAAAACTTCGAGAGCTGAAATAACATATTGCCGCGAATAGTCGTTCAAGGAGTCTAACTAGAACACTTGAGGCTTCAGTGCTGCGGTCGTCGTCATTGGTGAACCTCATCACAGATGAGACTAAAAGTTATAAATGTTCACACTGATAAAAAAAACTCACAGGTCAACGAAAAACACATCGAGGTCTTCGTCGCCGCTGTTGTCGTCTGCCACCATCTCCACAGGACCGCTGGTACTTGTTGAGGAACCAGACAGGTGACTTGGTTGCACATACGTTGCAGATGTCCCGATTGCACTAACAACTGCCGCGGGAAGTTCGTAATCAAAACAACTTTTCTGGTGTCGCTTCAGCCCCGCTCTTACGACGAGGATGGCATTGTTGTTTCAGGCTTCAGCTTGTTCCTCAGCTTGGATTTTACTATGTTGAGCTGACTAAATGTCCTCTCTACTTCGGCATTTGAATACGGCAGCACGAGCATCGACATGGCAAATCCGGCCAGCTCGGCGAACGGGTTTTCGCCGAAGGCGTCCTTATAGGAGTGAACTTCACACCAGAACGACTGCGTGGACGATATTTGCTTCCAGTCCAGGAGGGTGATTTTACCCCACTGGTTTTGAATTTTTTCGATCGTTCCAGGGGGCACTGCCATTGCTTCCAGCAGAGGAATCAATGGCTCCTTCACGACGCACAAAGCGTTTTCGACCGATAAGATTGATGTTTTCTGGAGAACTGTGATGTTGTCGGGAAGTCGCTGTCTGATTTGATCTACTAGCGTGGTAATAAACCTTATGCAGCTTTCTCGCATCACAGCTTCATCTGCGACAGAGAACTCGTCGGTCTTCTGAGCTTTCATGTTGTCAACGTACGTCTCAAACAGGTAGCCCAGACATGGCTTGGGATTCAAGTGGTCCTCAAGTCTGCACGTCAAAACGTCAATCTGCTCTGTCGGAATTACGACTTTTTCAACCAAGCTTGAAAGCAAAGTCATGAGGTCTTTCAGCAGCTTTGTTTGATCCGCATTTTTCGCCTCGAATGCCTTGTTAACCTTCTGAACATCTGTCAGAATCGGTCTCAAAAAAAGCAAGTACCCCAGATTGATCTGGTTCTCGTACATACCATACAGCACCTCTGCCGCATAGCACTTTTCAGTGCGCCTTGCAATCTCGAAGTGCGCCTTCAATTCGGTCCACTGGTCTACGATCCTCGATACGGCTATTTCGAGGGATAGCCATCGCGTCCTGCACGCTTGCACAATCTTCAGTGGTTCATCGCCGTCATTCATCAGACCGTAGAGCTTCTTGTACGTCATTTTCCGGGCAGGGGATCTTGCGAACCAGTTGTACGTTTCGCTTATTAGGTATTCTAAGATTCTGGTATTATTAGATTGGTGCATCGCAGGTCGTCCGTTGTTTATTACTTAGAAAGCGATCGCCGCTTTGAAACCTCACGGATTTGTTTGTCTGAGATAGGCGGAGCAAGTGAACAGGAGCCTCTGAAGTTAAACAATTTCCGCATTTTTAGAGAACACGGGAATGGTTTCTTGCAGGGCGATTTTTAATTGGTCCACTGCGTGAGGTATCCGACAGAAATCCGCTATGTACAAAAATGGCCCGTCAGAAAATCCGCTAGCCGCTAGACTGATTTTTTTCCCGTCGAAATAAAATAAAATCCGCCAGATTTAGCGGGAAATCCGCTAAATTGGCACCACTGGCCTTCACCGACGCATTCTGTCTGGTAATTCATGTCTTTAGTGAGAAGCTCAATACCGTTATTCTACAAAAGCAGTCGCAAAATATCGCTTGCGGCGCATAAAGGCCTACGAGCCGACAGAAAAGTTGGGTGCTTCCTGTTCTCTGGAGGAAAGTGCTTACGACGACGAGACATTCGTTCGCACGCGTGTGGTGGCGACGCTGTTTCCCGCGTCCTCCTGTTTGCGAGCGCCGACACATGTTTGGCAGTTGTGGGCGCTCCACTTTTACCACCGGCCCACACCGCGCGCCGGCCGGAGGATGCGAAGACACGCCCTTGAGCACGGCCGCCAAAGAAATGGACTCTTGCGGCCGCCGAGCGCCGCTCTCCTTTGTTCCATTTCGGTACATACTTTATTTTTTCACTGCTTCCAGCTCTTATAGGAAACATGTGTTGTTCATGGGCGCCAGAGCACCGTTGTCTTTCTTTGAAGGCAGTATAGGCATAGTCCCGAGGAAAAGCGTACGCGCAAAAGAAGCGGGTGGCCGCGGAAAGAGCGCTCCCCTTTTAGGACTCTTTCGCGCTCCCACAGCGTTCGTTCCCACGTGCCATTGCCGACGCCGATACTGTTGTTGCAGATGAAGTCGTTAGCGTTATTGGAGAGGAGAAAATGAAGTGAGGGGTGTGGGTTCGGCCTAGTTGGTGTCGGTGGCACATGACTTTGTTTTGCGCCAAATCGAAGTGGACGAAGACATGGCAAGAGAAGAGGGAGACGTGCCCAAGCGCATCGGCGTGTCTTCGCATCAACGTGCCCAGGGTTCCCGGTCGGGGAGAAGGGAAAGAGGGTCGAGGGTTTATCGCAGCAATTCTCTATTATGTAACCCCCCTACAAATCATTCCTATATACCAAAGCGCTAAACAAGGGGTTGGAAAGAGGGGGCACCAAAGCTTGCATTATAGATGATCTAATGATGTGAGTAAAGCACCCATTCGTAGATAAATAACGTGCGGTGCAATCTACGTACGCCATTTTATCCTTATGATGCGAAGGGAGGTGGTGGCACGTGTGTGTGTTATGTAAAGTAGTATATACCTATTTCTTTTTCTGTACTATATATTCTAGTTCACGCAAGTGCCGAGTCTGGCACAAGTGGCTACAAAGCAGTCAGTTAACCCACATACAATAGTCAGCAGTATAACTGTATACAGTTACTGCTGACTGTTGTCACAGCAGCAGGAGTTGTGTACAACTCCTGTTGCCGTGGTGGCTGAGTTGTTAGGGTGTCCCGCCGCTGACCCGAAAGACGTGCATTCGAACCCGGCTGCGGCGCTCGCACTTGCAGAGGCGGAATGCTAGAGGTCCGCGTGAACTGTTCGATGTCATTCCAACTTGAAGAATTCCAGGGGAAATGATACGAATCGAGCCCTACACTGTACACGGCTTCGAGACGTGTAAAGCCCATAAACTATCCAAGCAGTGAGACTAACGCGCGCGGGTGCCGGAGGGCGCTAGAACAATATGAATAACGAGATCGCGTATATGGCATCTTGCTCACTATAGCGTCGGAGAGACACTTCACGGGTCACTTGCGCGAGCGTGGTCAAGCGCCGTCCAGCGTTCTCAAGCGAATGCAGCTGCGCTATTTCGTTTTGTGTACCTGCACACGAGGTCCCTCATCGCCGCATTTCCCGCAGAGATTCGTGCGAATTTTCCCACGGCTGCCGATCCGAACGCGCATACATTAGCGGAAAGCTCTGCGTTTCAATTCGTATATGGATCTGCTCGTGAAGCGTGCACTGCGAGCTTCGCTGCTCACCGAATCGCAAAACTCGCGCGAGTCCCTTTTGTGCCCAAGACCACTTTCACTTGGCCGAGTTGATCACGCCCCGAAAACTTTCCGCACTCGAGGCGGTTTCGCATTGCCTCTGGGATTGGAATGATTCTAGCTTTCGGCAGCTCACGTGGTTCTGCATTGGTTCACCGCTTTAACCTATAGCGACGACGTCACGTCGTGACGTCGTGCGAAGTCACGTGAATTGATTCCATAGTGACGTCACATGTTCTGGCTGTCTGTCACGCCATGATCACGCCTTAAGATGGGGCCTCATTTTAGGATGGTGATCTTTATTTGCATTACTCGTGCTGCCGATGCCGACGCCCTCTTTTCGCGTGTTGTGAAACATCCAAGGCTTTCGCATTCAAAACGACGGGGTTAAGAAACAAAAGTAGGATGGTTAGAATTCATGCGCAGCCAGCCGCGCGCCTACTGATCGACGTATCGTTGTTCTGGTACATAAACCGAATAACTTACGCACGCCATACCACAACGGCGGCTTGTGAATTCTGCGCTTGCTGCCGCCCTGTGCAACGTGATTTCCAAAGTATCTGGCAACCAAGCGGCTCGACAACCAATGGTCGCGGAGCGCGCATTCTCGCCGCACCTGTTGAACGGTGGCCACTTTTGCCACCGCCGCTTTCGCCTGGTTCAGTGTTCCGAGCTATTCCGTCGTTATGCGATGACCCGTTGACCGCTTAAGGCTGTTAACTTTTTTTAAATCTTCACACCACCTCCTGCTTATTTCAATAATGCGTTTTAAACCGCAATAACGTAATCGGCGTATAGACTGACAAGTTTCACTGTCACGAGAATTTCGCGAAATGATGCACCACAAAAATCGGCAAACTGGCTGCAAAACGACGCTTATAAAACAATTCAGTGCCATGATTCAATTTGCTTGCTTTGTTGACTTTTGCATTGTTAGTAAACGCACCGATCTTCCTTCGCAACCCGTGGAGCTGTGCGCGGTGAGGCCACGCGCTCTGAGGAACAGCCGCATCGAGTCCAAAGCGTCCCAATTAACACATCCCGCAGTTTTGCCGTCTCCTCTCCTCGGCTTTCGCCCTGTGGGTGTCGTGTGTTTCGCGCTCTCTATTTACCTTGTGTCTGTCCACTCACGGCAGGGCGTGTGGCAGCCCACGTTGTACGACACAGCACAAGATACCAACTGCGACACCCCAAACTTTGCAACTCCACACGAAGTGCGATACGCAAAGCGTGATTGCGTGGCCCCAAGCACGCATATCTGCAAGCCCGCAGCAACAGCGCGCCTTCGTCCGGTGCCCTACAATGGCAACCGCGTGAGATTTTCAGAGGGAAGCTTCGCCGGTGTGGCAGTCACGGCACCATACCGCTGCGCGAACACATAACTTTGCACTGACAGACGCCGATGGATAGTCATGTTAGCCATTAAGTTATATGATATGTAATAGCTAGTGTTCAGCGAAACAAAACCATGCTATGATAACGAGGAACGCCGTAGTGAAAGGCACCGAAAATTTCGATTGCCTTGTGCTCTTTAACGTGCACCTAAATTAGCCACTCCGATGATATCATCGATTGGCGGATTCGGAGTGGCCGACGAACTGTGCGCCGGAGCACTCCACCGTAGCGGAGGACAATACACCAATGGAACACACGGGCTCCCCCTGGAACAAAATGCAGGGTCAGAATGGAACGAGATTCGCACGTCTCTCTTCTTGCTTGAGTGGGCACGCTGGGCACAGCAACGCTGCGCTACTATAGCAAAACGTGAGCTCCGACGCGAGGCGCAACTGACGCCACCGGCGTCCGTTGGCGCGCCCAAAGATGGCGCCATATCAAGGCACGGCGTGCTTGCAGCTTCCGGTCTAATCCGCCGATTTTCGCGGAGTAGCAAAAGTTGATCCGTCAAATGGATCTCGAGACGAAGCTGCTCCAAATCTGTCAATTAAACATACAGGGAGCACTCGGAATCCGCCTATGGAATAGACTTGCTCCACATGGAGCAGAAGAAAGCATTACTGGAAGTGCTCCGAATCTGCCAATGGACGAATCCGTGAGTATAGTGCCTATAGAATATACTTACTCTAGGCGCTATACCATAATTCTAAGCACGCGGGCCTTAAGCATTCTCGCACCCATCGAAAACGCGGCCACCGCCGTGGTCGCTGTGCGGTATTCGCAGACGCCAAAAGCCGTCTCGTACTCATTCTTCGAACGGATACTTGGCGATCAAAACCGCCGCCTCACAACAGCCCGATAACGGCGGCACCCAAAAACTTTGAGCTCATCAGGTAGTATTCTGACCTTACATGATCAGGCAATGTGAGGAGAAACGTCGCGTAAATTTTCGCTGTTGCGGGATTGCAGCAGTTTATAGCAACATTTCGTATCGAGAAATGCCAGACCCACTGAATTCTATTGGCTTTCTCCGGGAACAGGAAATTGTCTTGCTGCTGCGCGATATCGTCATTGCGGGTTTCGACTGTAGCTATACAGCTTTTCATATTCCGTTGTTTACTTTCTGTTCGCGCTATATAGTTAAGCGGAAGAGCGTTCGTGGCCCAAAAAGTTGTGCCATCTTTTTTCCGCTACCTTCTTCACTCGGTATTATAAGATCTCTCGACATGGCAGCTGTATTTGCCATATACAAGTTGTGCGTCACAAAGAAAACAAATCAATGCCACAAATGGTCAAGTTAATCGAGACCATGAGTCCCAAGTGAAGGACTCATAGTTCAAGCTTTAGCCAAGTTTTAGTTGATGCAGTCTATGTTTAACAGACCACCTTTTGTCGAGAATGCGTGCGTATGAAATTGTCAGCTGGTCACTGTACGCTTTGAGGGGCGTTCGTGCGATAATTTTTGCGTGAATATCATGTAGGGCAGAGCGATTTGCGCGAGACGTGTGAACCCGTTTGTCCGCGACGCCAGTTCTGTCATGCCTAACAGCATTTTACAAGTGTTCTCGATCATCTCGCACCATTTTCTCTGCTTACTTTTATGCGGCTTCGCGTCTGCTTAAATGACCGTGACATCGAGAGCTTCAGTGTTGCTGGCGCTGATAACAACCGTCCTAGCCACGTGGGATGCGTTGGCACGCGATTACGCGAAGGCCTCACGTTCATCATGTGCGGCCACTTTCGACCACGGGCATGAAATCTCGACCGTCCGACACTGGCCGATCTCATCGCGGCAGCAGGCTGGGCCAGCCTCGTCGGAACCGGTGTGACCGGGTTCGCTCGGCCTCCCGGGCTCCTCTCGCGTGCATCTTTTCTATCTGCGATGCTTGCTGCTCTGCACGTATCGGCTTAGCGCGGTCACTTGTTGCTAAAGCCCGACAGCGGTGGCCTGCCTCCCGTGGAGCTCGTTTTCTCTCCTCCGTTTGCTTTCGTTTTGCATGCACGTTCTGCTCTCTGCGGTCGGTTGAAGAGTACTGCCATTTTATATAGGAGAGTGCCCTCGTTGTGTGTTGGGGAAGAAAGCTCCCTGCTAATAAAAGAAGTGAAAAAGAAAGCAAAGACATTGAAGCTACGGCACATCTTCAAATGTGCCTCATGGGCAAGCCATGCTATCTGTTCTCCGTCCTCCGATTGGCGTACGAAATGACGCAGTACAGAACAAAGGCCTCATCTGGGTTCAGGAATGAATGTAGACCTTTATTTGAACAACTGTTATTGCAGGCAATCAGGCGATCAATGCCTGTGACCTCCCCTCAATGGGCGAGGCACTTCGAACTTACGCTTGAGGAACGCTTTTGAGATGGAGTGCCAGAGAACGTGTAATTCCGGCGTCCTTTCGTAGACAATTTATTCGCGAACGTGAATAACAGTTTGAGCTGCCTCGTAGAAACATATATTGAAAGCTTTCCCGTTATAGCACTATAGCATATGACTTTCTAGGTTGCCGGCCTGGTAGAGGTTGTCGGCCTGGTGGAGGTGGTGGTGGAGGTGGAGCAGTATAGTTAAAATGCTCGGCTGTTGAACCGAAAGTCGCCGGTTCGATCCCGGCCATGGAGGTCGCATTTTGATAGAGGGGCGAAACGATGGAGGCCCGTGTAATGTGCGATGTATCGATTTTTTTATGAAAGGGAACACGCGACCGTGCGGCCAGCGTGCTCCGGCGGCTGCTGGCAGCGCGTTCAAGCGGGAGCGAGAGCAAATACAGCCTCTTTTCGCGTCATCTAGAGGCGAGCAAAACAAGCAGCCATTGGTGATGTGGAACCAGTGGCAAAATTGGAACCCCCCTCCCGCTTCGAGACGATTACGCAACAGGCTTGTAAGTCACATCAGAGGAGGGGGCGCGAAGTCTGCGGCATACATCAGGGGAGGGGAGGGGGTTGCTCCGACGAACTTTGCCTCCCTCCTCTCTCCCCGACAAGAAGCCCTGCTTACGCGTATGGGCTTGTCGTACGTGCCATGAAAACTGATTCAGTTATAACGGCATGCTTGAGTTCAGCGTCCCAGTATTGAGCAGAATGTCTGTGACACAGAACAGGAGTCGGCAGCAACGGACATGACCAAGTGGCCGCTTTCGCGCGTAGAGACGCTTCTATCGTAATGTGGAGCAAGATATGAAACTGCGTCTCTGCGTTGCGGCAGGCTAACGTGGAAGATCTACACGTGCCAGCATTATCGGAGAGGCGTCTGTAAACCCGTATCACTTGTAAGAGGGTCGATTGTACCGGACCTAATGTCGGGATGCGCAACTAACCGGTTCGGTGCATGGTAGCCTGGGCAGTATCCTCTTGATGGCCTCCTTTTACATCTAATACACTTAAATTAGTCTTGTATGATTTCGTCCGTGTTCCTTATATCTGCTGCAGGTTAATAATAATAATAATAATAACAACAATAATAATAATAATAATAATAATAATAATGACGATGATGATGATAATGATAATGATACTTTCGGGAGCTTCACTAGCCGAAACCATGAAATTTCTATTAGTCAAGCCGTTGCAGAGGACGCCAGTTAGTTTCGACCTCCTGGAGTTCTTTAACACCCGTACACATGCTGTTCGGCTTCTGAACCCGCAAGTCGCGGATTCGAACCCTGCCGCGGCCGTCGAATTCCTTGACGGTGAAATGGCCGAAACCCTGTTGCTGTGCAATGCCAGTGCCCGATAAAGAACACCAAATGATCGAAATTTCCGCAGCCCTCCAACATGGCGTCTCTCACAATCGTATCGTGATTTCGGGACTTAAAACTCCAGATACTATTCTTACGGGTGTTTTTGAATTTCACAACCTCAATAGTAATACGATGCAGGCAGGCGGAACGTAGCAGTGAGGTACGGACGACGTAACTGCGAGCAATCAAGGTCAGGCCTCCGTCTCGACATCGGTTGTGTCATGAGGCCATCTTTGCGAAGTCGTCCTATGAGGTGCTCCTACACGGAAAAGGCCGCTGTAGAGATGCGGACTGCTCTTGCGCGACGACGATACGATCATCGCGCCGCTTTTCCACCACACGGTTCCGGCGGGCTATAACGTCCCTCTCTTGACGTCCAAGTAAAGACGCACGGTCGTCTGAGTTACGTGAGCAATGTCCCCGAGATGATGCAATCCGTTCGTATGAACTTACCATGCCATCGTTGTCCCGTTTCTTCTCCTCGCTCGCAGCTAGTAGCGCGTGACAGATCAACTCGGGCACATTTTAGGGCATCATCACGAAAGAATGGCGGTACGTTACCGGCGACTGCTTCAGCCGCCTTTAATGTTAGATCCCCTAAAATGTTTTCGTTATTGCCTTGAACACTCGAAGAAATAAATTTGCTTGCCAGCGCAATAGCGTCTGCGGCTGGTTTTTCATGTCCCCCGGGAGAATACTGCGTGAATCTGTTTTAGTTCGTATACTTCTAGCGTCTTCTTTTGTGCGCAGTGTAATACATTTTGTATTGACACGTTTTATGCCTGGTATCGTGCGTTCCTCTTTCGTGACGATGTCTCCGGGTTAATGGATTCTTTGATGCTGCTGTTCTCGACGTTATAGCTTACAGCCTTATGTTAGTAATGAACCGTCTAAGATAAGGCCCGACTTGGGCGCTGAAGGTGTTTATAATAAATTGTAACAAATAATGCGATACGCACCAAGATCAGCTGCCTCGCGTGCTCTGTTGGCTAGCCTAGTTTGGAACTCTCAAGACGGCCATATTGTAGAAGGAAGCACGAAATGCTCTCCGTTAAAACTGTCAGTGTACTCCAGAATAGGGCGCTCGAGGTCTGTCTTCTGCCTTTAGCCTGTCCAGCTTCTCTACGTCACGCGGTACTTGACACCGCCACACGAACAGTGCATGCCACTCATGTAGCGCGTTTACATTATACTGTTTTTGTTTCCTTTTTCTCGTCCACATCGCTGCGCGTCGCTGACGGCTCGGGTATCGGCTTTCTGTAAACGCTGACTTCGCATCGAAGTACTACGGCCGCTGTGGAGGTTTCGGTCCGCCTCAACCAGCGCTGTCAGCCAATTCTTTCTTGTGATGTTGATGCTCTTTCACCGCGATCCTATCGCGACAAGGTCTGCACGATTAGGCGGCCGATCTCACGACAGCGTGGCAGCCTGAGCTTGAAGCTAGTTTCCCCGACGATAGGATTTGATCGACCCTTCGTGACAGTCGCCGACAACAGCTGGCTTATGAAGGCAAGCCGGCTTCGAACTTGTGGCCATGTCAATGACGGATTGCCTCTCGAAAATCCTTCCCCCTGGTTCTGTTGCTGTGCACATTGAGGTTTTATTCTGCCTCGCTTCAGGAAAGTACTTTTAACGGCTTTCTGGGAATGACAAATGTGCACGTTTGCCGTGGCCTCAAAGGCCATTATCTGCGACCGAGCATGACATCTAGGGCTTATTGTTTCATGCTAACACGCTAGCTTGAAGGCTTAATAAATTTAAAAAAAAAACGTGCTTCGCAGTCTTGACGACGAAACGAGACGAGGGTGGGTAGTGTTTCCTTCTGAAGCTGCGGGCATTCGGATGGTTGTCGTTTTTATTCAGTGCCAAGCTTGCAATTGACCAAGGCTGCATAGGAATCATGCTAGTCTAAGATGGTTTTCGCGAGTAGCATGTTCTTGTCTCCCTTCCAAAATAATTTCATGGGCACATTTTTCGATATACGCACACCGTGATGAACTGGAGACAAATGTGTGGTCAACTCCAGCCTGTCATTTCTGTGTATTCCTTCCGCCGCTGACTTTCTTCTTCCCGGCGCTGCAGTCAGCCTCTGCCCTTTGAGATTTGGTCCTTGTGTTGACCGGGTCGCTGTGGTTTACATAGTCATGGGCCTCTTGTCACAAGAATCGCTGAATCCAGCTTGCACGAGAGCTAAAGTGGCAACGTTCCCGCCGGTAGGCGAATGAGAAGCTGTATGGAAGCTGGCGGCTCACAGGCAAGCAGCGTCGCACCTGTTCGCCGCCGTTGGGTCGACGGGGTGCCGAGCTGCTTATGTCAGCTGTCGGGAAAAAGAAAGAAGCCGCCAGAAGAAAGAAGAGATTGACGCATGCGTCGTAGGCTTCTTCCTCGTTTTTCTTCTTCGGCTGCGATCACTTCCTGGTCGCATCTCGCACGCGGTGAAGCTACCACGGGAGGCCACGTAGGCGCTGGGAGCAAATGGGATCTCAGAAATCGTTTCACATGATAGTGTGCATACAAATGAGGGACGGTGAACATGGCTTCCACGCCTGAGCTGGAGTGAGGATATATAGTGATGCCATTCGATTTTGTGTCCACTGGAACATATCGTTTCTCTGTTTATTGTCTCTCTGTTACGGCATCATGAGACGTCACTAGACCTGGGCAGAACTGTGGCAGCTTAGGCTAGTTGGTATGACATGACGATAGTTATAGCGCGAGAACAGAACGATGACACAGAGACAAGAAGGACACGAAGGACACGAGTGCTCGTGTCCTTCGTGTCATTCTTGTCTCTGTGTCGTCGTTCTGTTCTTACGCTATAACTGTCGTCATGGATAGAACGTCGCGTGATCTTATTAATGACGTCATCTGATGATGAAGCCATCAGTAGCGTCATTATGGCTTCAAAGACCGCAAAATTTCTTGTGACATTCATGACGTCATGGCGTGACGTCATGATGATGACGGTGTCATTTGATGAACGTCGGTGCATGACATCGTCGCTTCGTCGAGGTTGGGCCAATCCTAGAGGTATTACAACAATAGCATGAGGAGCAAGGGAACGAATCAAAGGCGGGGAGGTCAACCAGACACGCGTCCTTTTTGCTACCCTGCACTTTGGGGAAGAGAACGAAGGAATTAAAGGGAAGAAAGAAACGAGAGTGAAGAGAGCACCGTCGGAAAACATGTGCAATAGAACTTGAAGCTTCCTCGCTGCAGTTAATGTGGGCGGTGGGAAATTACGGTAAAAAGATGAAGTATGAAGGGGGAGGCTGCAGGGAACAATATAGGGACGTAATTTCAAGAGCGGTCACGAGTATGAGCGTAACTTCATGATCGCCTGTTACCTAAAGGGATCGTCTATCTTCAGCACTTACTCTACCTAGCCAGCTGAGGAACACCGCGAAAGCTTCCATGTCTGCGCCTTCAGCTTGCGTCTGTATACATGCGGCTGGACTTGAAAGGGATTCGTATAGGTATACAACCGATGCGCTGAACCTGCGTGAATGCTGGTTTTTTTTTTTAGAATAAAGATGGCCGGACAACAGCCAATGACGCTTTGTTCTGCCCATAAAATATATATGTATATGTATAAACTTCTACAGCTGCCGCCCACTATACTCGATACTGGCTCTCAGAAGTGCTTCAGCGCCCTGTTAACTAATATGTCGAAATATATTTTTTTTGTCTCCGAAATACCTGAGTAATGTTCAATGGCTCTAAATTTGATTTCCGACAAAACGAAGGCTTTGCATACCGCGTAGGTGAGACAGTTTTTTTTTTTGTTAGCGATTTTCCTTTCTTCAGTTATTTCGCTCAAGTTACCTGTTGCACCGCGCTAGTCTATCGCACAACAAAGAACGACTGCAAGTTGGAATACGGTTTTCATATAGCGGACGATGCTTATCGATCAGCAGCCGCCCACCGAGCGAACGAGTTCGTGCATCTCGACGGTGCAGCTCGCACGTCCGAGCGGGCCGGCCGTTTCCTGTGGGCGAAGCCGGTGATTACGGCTCCCCGATCACTGCTTTCACCGTCGTCTCGGTGGCGGGCCCCTCGAAAGCTGCTCGCGTTCGGTCGTGAACTCCGCTGGGTGAGCGGCCGTTATTACGCGTCCCCTCCTGTCTTTTTTTTTCTCCGAACGTGTGTGAGACGCTCCCTGCGATCTTCAAACGCGCCCGAGTGAGCAGCGGGGCTTGTGGCAAACTCGCGCGTTTCCTGGTTCGCCCACAGCTCATCTTGAATGTCCTTCGAGCTGTCCTTGTGGTGGTGTTCTCGTAGGTGGTGCAGAAGAATGTACGTATAGGAATGGTTGTCGAAGAACCAGATGCAACCAAATTGTGTTAAACTTGCGTTATCGTAATGACATTTTAGGTGTTTTATGCGTAATTTTTCAAATACCCTAAAGGCCCAGAGGGCATTACATACGGGGGGGGGGGGGGTAACAATGATTGGGACCAATAATGTACAAATCACTAAACACTGTAATAGAAATACGGGAAAAGAGTAAGTAAAAATAGAAACATTTGAAAGTTAAACAATGGCTAAAGAAAAGGAATCATAACAAGAAAAGCAACCATGACTCAAACATTCAACAATAAATATTTTCATCAGAGGGGGAACACAAGTCTTGATAACGATTAGCTTAGAGTTTAAGGAATTGGATTGGATTGGATAAACTTTTTTATTCGGAGTTTAAGGAATGACTTTACGCGATTAACAAATGATTCATGATCGACAATGTGAGCGATGTCAGTAGGCAGAGCGTTCCATGCACGAGTGGCAATGAGAAGTGGCGAGTGATAGAACAGATTAGTGCGAGTGAAAATGGGTTCAATTTTATGCTGGTGATGTAGTCGTGAAGATATATGTCGAGCTGGCCTGATATTGAAAGTATCGTGGGATGACTGATTATAGTGTAGCTTATAAAAGCACAACAGTTTTAGCATCCTGCGCTTTTCTAATGAAGCTAAGTTGAGTGAAGTTTTGATGCCAGTTACGCTTGATGTGCGTAAGTAGTTTTTTTAGATGAAACGGGCAGCCTTATTTTGGACAGACTCTAGCTTTTGTATGAGTTAGGCCTGATGCGGATTCCAGGTTAAGAAGGCGTATTATATTTGTGGGTGTACTATAGGGTCTTATAAGCGATCAGTTTAGTCTCTGAGTTCGCCAGATGCAAATTAGGCCTAATGAAGCCAAGAGATGTGGATGTTTTGCTAACAATTCCGTCTGTATGAGCGTTCCATGACAGGTCTGATGATAAATGAACACCAAGATACTGTATTGTGGATACAGATACTATGGCTATGTTGCTCAATGTGCATTTGTATAACACCGGGTTTACCAACGTTACGAACCTAATAGACTTTGTTTTATTAACGTTAATTTGCATTTGCCAGTCATTGCACCATTTACTGAGATTTGCTAGGTCAGATGGAATGTATAGCAGGCATCCTGAGGGTTAGTAACTTGTCGGTTGATCACGCAGTCATCTGCAAATTATCTTACTGTGGAATGCATACCATCACTGATATCGGTAATATAAACTAAGAACAAAGTAGGCCCGAGAACGGTACCCTGCGGTACGCCAGATTTGACGTGTAATAACGTAAACAAATTGTCATTAACAAAGACAAACTGGTGCCGGTTGGCTAAGAAGTTTGTAATCCACTTAAGAATTTTTTTTTATGTTGAGACCTGTAAGTTTATGAACAAGCCGCAAGTGAGGGGCCTTGTCAAAGGCCTTCGCGAAATCAACATATATAGCGTCAGTTTGATGCATGCAGTGAACAGAGTGATGCAAGTCATTAATTAATTCGAACAGTATATAGCGTTTCGCAAGAACGACCATGGAGAAAACTGTGTTGGTTGATAAAGAAGAAATTAGGTTTTGTAAGGAACTTCATGACAGCGGGTGAAGTTAAATGTTCTAGGAGTTTGCAACACGTGCTAGTTAAAGAAATTGGTCTGTAATTTGATGGGTTAGACGGGTCACCAGATTTAAATATGAGAATTGCGCGACCTTGCTTCCAATAATCTGGGACGCATCCCGTGTCAATGGACTGCTGCAAAAGTGTGGCTAAAACCTTCCATATTGCAGGTTTTGACATTTTGAGAAGCTTATAGGGCAGATCCCATCAGGACCAGGAGCCGAGTTAGTTGCATAGAACACAATCGGTGCAGGACTGTATCCCTTCTGGGGTGATATTATTGTCGCGCATGCCTTAATGCAGAAGAGGGACCTGAAGATTACGTCGGACAGGGGTCTCATTCGTGAACACAGGGGAAAAAGCTAATCGAATTGTACAGCGACACGTGCTGGAAAAAGAATGATACCATCCTTGGATAATGAAACCATCGAATTTGATGCGTACTTAGGGTTTAAGAACTTTCCAAACCCTTTTGGTGTCACTGTGAAGCATGTTTGAAATGTCGGGGTTAAAAAATTTCTTAGGTTCTTGTTATCTCGGTCTTGCATAATAAGTACGCGTGCTCACGATAATGTCTCCAATCTCCCTCAGATGCCTATAGCTTAGCTTTCAAGTATAAACGTTTCTTTTTGTTTATAGTGCGTTTTACATGCTTCGTAAACCAAGCGCTTTGCGTACCGGTCGTTACCTTGACTCTAGGGATGTGCCTTTCTTTAAGTGCGATCATTTCGTCACGAAGGAGTGTCCAGTTTGTATTGAGGTCGCGTTGATGAAATGATTGTAAATAGTCGACAGAAAAGACAGAAAGATCTGTGATAAGCCCGTCTACATTCGCTCAGGTATAATCAAATATTACTTTATGTTCTCACGCTTTTGCACAGTGCGTATGACTTCACAATTCAAGATATCATGGTCGCTCAAACCGTCCAGAACATTTACCGAAACATTATTCGGTTCCGTAGTTAATGTAACGTATAAAAGCGAATCGCCCCGAGTGGGAACAGAAACCACGTGGTGCAAATCGAACGACGCGAGCACATCAAGAAAATGTTGACATTCCCGTTTTCCTGTGCCATTCAGGGGTCTGCTTAATTACCACTCAATATTCGAATAATTGAAATCGCCAGCAAGAAATGACGCCGATGTTCGGTATATATTTGGAACAAAACCGAAAGACTCATTTAGGTAATTGGGAAATTCGCGAGATGAATTAGGTGCGCGATAGCATACCCCAATGATACAGGTATTTCGAGTGGGCAGACAGAGTGCAATCCACAAGAATTAGTCTCAACAACGCGAGGTTCTACTCAAGCTTTTACAGCGACCAACACACCAGCCCCACTCGATTCAAACCCATCTTCTCTAAACAACGAAAATTCACAAGACAAGTACAGTTCATGATCAGAAGTGCCATGTGACAACCACGTTTCGGTGCCCAGAATCATGTCTGCCGAACATGATTCTACATACGAACACAGGTGATCTTGCTTATGAAAGATATTGTGGAAGTTTGACACAAGAATGGACAGATGCGTATCACGGTGTTCATGCTTCCGTCACTACGTTTTCGCGAGGACTTGACGCTTCGGTATGGCAGTTGCTTTGTTAGAATCATGGTCCAAAACATAAATCATGTTGTCTAGAATTTGTCTCGCTAGCTTATGTATGCTACTTTGTAATGATCTGCAACCTGGGTGAAAAATCTTCCTCAATTCACACAGGAGATGAATCTAACTTTTTGAGTTTAAATGCATTTTTCAGTAAGTTAGTTTTTTTTTCTTTGAAGTTCAGAAATTTCACTTCTTTGGGTCGAGTATGACCCGGTTTTTTCTGTCCTATGCGGTGGGCACGTTCTATTTCACCAGCTGCGATTCCTAAATTTTTAGCAACAAACTCAGTTACTGGTCTTTCTGGTTCCTGCCATGTTTCCGAGTCTTTCTCAGTGATTCCTTTAAAGATAAGGTTATTTCGGCGCATTCTGTTGTTGAGGTCGTCCACCACCAAAGTGGATTGTTGATTGTCTTGATTCTATGCTTTTAGTTTAATTTGAGTGTCCTTAAGCATCTGAACAACCTCGTCAGATCCGGAGGATCCTTCTAGTTTAGAAATACGTCTCTTTATTTCGGTTATTTTGTTTGGACGTCTTTTACCTTTCCTAAGATGTCTTTTTGAGACTTTTCGTTCGACAACCATATCCTTAACAATAGCTAGCAGCTGGTCGACCTTGTCAGGACCAGGATACAATTCTAAAGTCTCCCGCACGAAGCAGCAGGTGCGCCGAACAAAACAACACAAGAGATAGCCGCCCTGCCACGCAAACTTTAGCAAGGATGGTAGCCGGACGCAATTACACCACGGTACTCGTTCGCTTTACTTTGCGGTTACAGGTAAAGAAACCAACGCGAACGCGATACGTGCATATGTCTATCTATACCCATCACAAACAGACACTGGGGATTTGCAGCCGAAGAAAAAAAAATCTAGACGAGTTTGAGGGCAGGGAACGCTCGCCTAAAAGGCAACAAAACAGGCTTGGTCAGCTTCTGTTGAAATATTGGACGTACAGCGGCGCTCTTGGAATTATTTCAGCCTCCTAGCGTCCCTTGACGTGCGCCCAAGTCTATGTATACGGGTGCATTTGCATTTCTACTCCATCGGAATTTGACTGCTAGGGCCGGAGCCCGTGCCCTAGAGCTTGGCAACTGTAATTTCTGCCCTTATGAAAATTCCGAAAGGTTCCATACGATTTTTTTCCCTTAAACACTGGCAATTATTGGTTTAAACAAACGAGGCAGCTATACACTTATTGCGTTTTTGCAAACTACAGAAACGCCATTTTCATGCACAATATGAACTGACGTAATGCTTGCAGAAACGGGAAACAGCCGATGCCGAACTGATATTGAGTACGGTATTTTTCCTCTTTGTGCAGCTCGGAGGATGTCCGTGCGTCCCTGGATTTCTTGGACAAGGTGATCGCAGAGTACAACGGCGCCGAGAATGGTGTGGCTCCGGCTCCAGAAGATGACGCTGTCGTCTGTAAACCTGCGAAGACGTGAGCAAGCCTGTACATTGTGATCGTCTTATGCAGACTGCTTGGATAGGTTACTGAAAAAAAAAACGATGACGATTACTTCACTTAAGAATGTGATAGATTTGAATGATTGATGTTTCGAGAAAATCGTTGATAAATTCCTAAAAGGTAATTGTTGTAAACATCAATGACTGTATACGTTTCTTTCTTTGCATAACACCCCCACCCCCCACCCCCCCCCCATTCCTTTCGGTAATGTCCATTCTGTATTCCATCTGTCCAATATCCACCTATAGTCTCCTACCTAAGTTTGACGCCTGCAGCGCTGATAAAGGCCATTTAGGATATTAGCTATTATAATGATGTGGCAAGCTTTGATGCTCCTCGTTTCTTCTAGAAAAAGGCACTTCATTGTTAGTACCAGGGCTGTATAGCATCAGAGATACAACTATTTTAGATACCATCTTACATTCTCGTTGGTATCATGATACCTTCCACAGGTGAGGTGTCACTATCTTTACTTTCGATACATCGCACAATATATTGTTACTTTATGATACAAGATACACTTCTTACTGGCGTGACTGATGCTATTCGGCAACTTGAGTTGGTCCAAATGTAATGCATGATGTCGCACATTAAAGCTAATTTTGGTCTTGTGAGTAAACATGAATAATTTAGGCAGATACTTTGTAACTGTTGTAACGGTGATGATAAAAAATTAAATAATAAAATTTTCAATTTTGCTTCTTATGCGGAGTACACAAATTTCAGAAGCACTGAACCAGCTAGTGCTTATAGCGTACCATTTTTTCGAAAAATATCTTCGCAACGCTTGCCATGAAATGTATTGAGGTTCCATATGGGCTGTAAACACATTCGAGCGAGATATTGCAGTGGGGACTTTGCTTTACCTCAAACAGCAATACCTATCCCTGCAAGTTTGAGTACCTGCGCTTCGCTAAATCTATTTCATTTACTGCTAAGTACCCACTCCCGTACTGTTTTATATTATTCAAAATGTAGGCGCTAAAGAAGAAAGCAGTTTTATGGGACTTATTCGGCTGACAACGGCACCTCGGTTTCCGCTGCCGACGTCTCTTGGAACCAGCATGCTGATTTTAGTCGCGTGATTATAGCAACTTGTCCGTCTTTGTTATGACAATCTTCGCTCAAGTGCCCACTCATTAGCTCAGTTACGATTCCAGCCGTCTTCTACAGTATACATATTCTACCGGCAGTCTTCTGTTATTTCAATATTTTCTAATGGAAAGCGTCGTATCGCTGTGAAGAGTGTCGTATCCTTAAATGAAGTGTGTCGTGTCGTTATCTTGAATTGAGTTTATATACAAATGCGAAGCATCTTTATTCAGCTCTTGCTTGGTACGATGACATATTACGAAGTTCGCCTACATTGGCACACGACAGCCAAGACTATAGGTGAGTTTTTCGTAGAGTCCATCGTGTTGCAGTGGGCACGAAGACGTAGAAGGCGGATGAAGCCAGTGGTCTAGTGTACGCTCTGTGTTTTCTTGGGTGAACCATAGTCCATCTGCACAGTTACACGAAAGCAAATCTGAACTGGACATAACGATACGTGCCTCTCGCTGTGCCCAACCCTTGTTGTGTTACAGGGGAGCGGACGAGCCTCCTCCTTGCTCGGACAAGAGACCCGATGTGTCGCCGCACGAACGCTTCTCCGTCAATCTGGTCATCGTGAACGACGTCGTTAAGGTCAGTGCGACGGCTGCCGGCGGCGGCTTATTGCGTTTGCATGCGCCGGATAAACGACGTTTCAAAACGATCGAGGTAAATCACCTCGCAGTTGCTTCGCTCTACGCACGACGTTTTGACTATGCAATCAACCGGCTCGCCTATCACGGTAATCGGGCAAGCAATGTGAGGTATACGAGTTTCTCATTTTGTGTTCTGCGTTTCACCTCCTCATCTCTGTGTATCAAAAAAAATGGGAAGGGGTAAAATTTCTGGCACTTCGGTCAGCCCCGAAGGTCGCTGGCTAAAACTGCATTAACTGAAGCATGTAATACATATAACTGTTTATCTCGGTTGAACTGCGTGTAGTTCAACCGAGATAACCGAGATCTGTTCAACCGAGATCTGTCATGCATGCGTCGCGTGCACAGGTGACGTCATTGTCACGTTGCGCATAGCGTAATCGAAGCTTGAAGGGCCCTTGCAACACTTTTTGGGCAGTGTGAGAAAAGGCTCCCAATCGGTGGTCGAGTCTCCCACGAGCATGCAAGCTGAATAATGAGAATTCGCAGCGCGTGGAATGCCATTCAAGCGGATGAGAAAGTGCTTGGGGATGCACTGACGAAGTAAACAAATACCTGACACGGGCGACAACTCAACGCAGGGCCAAGACACAGTTTGCTAGTGCAAATAACCGGGGGATGAAGTCAGTGTAACGTTGCCCAAAGGCTTGTAACGTTAACGTAGCAGTGATTTAGTCCATTGCATGTCCAAGAATTCTAGACTTCAACAGCTAGCGCCATGTGTTGGTTGCACTGCTAAACGACAGCGTCACTCAATTGGAGACGACCTTGAAACAGTTATTGCAGCCAAACGCTTAAATATATGCTAAAATCACTCCCTATATATAATCTGGGAGGCATTCTCTCATAATCAGAGACAGCTCGCTTTATTCCCATGACATTTCTGGGTTCGAGAGCGACTTTTAGGTCCTGTCGGAGACTACATAGGATAGAATTTCAAAGATTTTCATAAAAATAATTAGCCTTCATCTCATTAAATCACTGACGTTACGAAATCTCGATAGCCCTGTCTTCGTACCTGTGAACTTTGGTTGATATCGGCACAGTTCCTGAGGTTCAACGGGCACTTTTGCAAAAAAACATGTTCTGCAGTGAAACTCTCTTGCAGGGGCACACGCGCTTCGTTGTGTTTTCGGTTACTCCAAAAGGTAAAAATTTCGCAGCTCTTTTATGTAAGAATGTTTGTCTTGAGGCTGCTTAATATGCGAAGCGTATTTATACTGTGTAGATATTATGTTGATGATTAGAAGTAAGACGTCTTCGCTAAATTAGAGTAAACGAACAGATAAGAATAGCTCTTTGTCATTGAAAGTATAAAAAGTAAAAATCGACAAGACACACTGATATACATATGAATGTTTTTCTCTTAGACGTAGGTAATCAATGGTACTGTTTAATTTAAAATACAACTTAAAGATATGTGGAAAAACTGTCAGCATAGTAGGACATAATAAAGTTATATTTATGGGTAGCATTGCCATGCATTCCATTAATACTTTATTGTTCTCGCATGTAAGTAAACAGCAGTAGAATTTGTTCAATGGTTTGTAGTAAAATGACAAGGAAAGAGAGACTGTAATTATTCATGTTTCCATGTTTGTGTCCTGAAAGCATTTCCACGTTTGTGTCCTGCCGTTGCATTAATGTGTGTTTAAGAGAGCACAGAAATCCACTCAAGAATTTGAACGCTTTTGATCTGGCATCGCACTGCAGCACGTGTGGCTGGTCATTTGTCTTTACCGATACAAAAGTTTTGTAGAAGCACAGATCCCAGATAACTGGGGAAGTGATAGAAGCTTTCCATGTTAAACAAATGTATGGAGCATATGCGTCAGTGAGCCATCGAGCATGTATGGAGCATATGCGTCAGTGGGCCATCGATATGTCTCGCAGAAAAATAGTTCGCACATTTTCTCAGTACATGCGCCGTCAAGTGATACTCAAACTTTTCATATTCCTTCTTGACATGTCTGCACAATCTTGATACGTTTTCTTTTCATGTTTTATTTTCACGTTCCTGTGTTCTTCAAATATAAATTTTAGTTGCGAGTCAGCGCTCGTTTATGTCCCTCTTGTTTCCGTGTTCGACGTTTTTATTGCTGTAACCGAAAATTCACCCGTACCAACAAGCCCAACTTTCAATACTATTGCATTTTAACTGGAAGTGTATTTGCATGCAGCTTAAAGCGCAATGATCACACACTCCGAAAAAACTTGCCCGCCGCTTCCCTCGGGGGAACACTGAGGAGGATGTGGAGCATATAATTGGTTAACGGGGTGTTAAAGTGCGACTTACTTGGGTTGATGGCTAAATTGGTTAACGTGGCTGTGAAATGGGGTGTTAAATTGCGACTTACTTGGGTCGATGGCTAAATTGGTTAACCTGGTTGTAGGAGGGGGTGTTAAATGAGTGATCACGTACACACGTATGCGAAAGGGCGGCGCTGGTCGAAGGGATGTCGATCATTGTGTTTGTGGATTCGTTGGAATTCATTTCACCGCGACCTTGGACGTCGACGCGCCGTGCAAACCAACCGACGAGCGGCAACTGAGTGAGCGAGCGCCGACCTTGAGTATATATACAGCGCGACGGCGCATGCACTGTCAGCTGTCGAATGTTCGAGAAGGGGGAGAAGCGCAACGGCGCATGCGCGCGCGTCAGCTGCCGATGTTCTCGAAGCGTGACGGCGCATGCGCGCTACATTATACAGCTAGCGAATGTTCGTGAAGAGGAGAAGCGCACGCGGTGTGTAGAGGAGGAAGGGTGCACAGATGGTGGAGGAGTGAAGCGCGCGCGGTGTGTAGAGGAGGAAGGGATGCACAGATGGTGGAAGAAGGAGGAGGAAGCTTGCGGACGGCGCCGCACTACAAGCCTCGAGTATTAGATGCTCCGCATCTAAAATATCCCCGGCTTTGTTAGTCGGCACCGACTAACGCTCCCGGGTTTAAATGCAGATATATATATTGCATAAAATAGACGGGGTAATTACTGCCACTGTAGCTCAGTTGGTAGACCACCGAAGGCGTAACTCGAAGGTCACTGGTTCGGCTCCTGCCCGCGGCAAGTCATCTTTTCGAGAACTTTTCTTTCTACGCGATTTTTACGTTAAAATTACCATACTAACATTCTCTATACATTTCCTGACATCATTGTGTGTTAGTCTTCAGTGATATTGAGCATATTTAAGGCACTTGTTTGTTTCCATCGCGAAGAAATACCGCTGATATGGTGCCTTGTTCAGCTAAATCATGTATAAATATAGCTCGTTCATTTGTGTATTTTTTACAGGGGAACACGTGTATTGGGCACAGCACGTCAGCCATGTGACGTGAATAAAAGCTTCTTATTCAAGTTGAAATTTCTTGACACTGGAGTACACCGATCGACGAGCTTCTATTTAGCTTGCCATAAACCATGTGAAGAACTTTAAGTGCGCCTGAGCTTCGCCTTCACGATGAGAACGCAATGGAGCTTCGTTCACTTTGCCTTTTCAGTCGCCAGATTTTCTTAATTTCTCGGCGGACACATCCACCCTGCCGCAAGGATAAGTGCGCCTGTGAACGTAACATGTGCTGTTTAGAACTATCCGACAATGCAATGTTTAAGAACACCATGCAAAAGGTTCGCTAGGGCATAATTTTTTTTCCGAGATCCTTATGGTTACACGCGTAAATTCCTAGCAGCACACTTTGTTGGTGGTGTTGCTGATAATGATGATTGCTTACTCTTGTGCACTTAGGAGCCGGTCGGCCTTCAAAGCAACTACTCATCGTGCAATTCGGATGTACGATGCTGGTGCGATTCTAAACTTCTACTACGCAATATTGCACGTGTGATGGGGGCTCATCGTGCTACAAAACATTATTATAGTTCTTCTTTTTTTGTGGAAATAATGTAGAACAAGTGTTTCAAGTGCGAAGTCCAAGAGTAGAATTTCGTTCCGGCCGATTGTTTTTATTGTGTATTTTTTGTATATATGTCTGATTCGGGCCCCTGAGAGACTCTTATTTTCGCTAATACTCAGCCCCCAATGAATGCATGCGCTGCTCCAAAATGTGTGGTGGGTGTATAATATCTATAGTAACATTCTTCGTTCACATCAGTGACGCCTTTGCTAAGACAACTACTCACTGTTTGTGGTTCATATAATAATAATAATAATAATATTAATAAATAGTCATCTTGAGTACAGCATAGATAACAGGCATGTCGAAGCCAGACGATGGCTTGGATGACTAAGCCCGGCATATCGGCAAACGAGAGATGACATATTAAAGAGCTTGTTACGTAAAATGATCAGGGAAAGAAGACATGTTACTCTTTTACATTACACCTAAATCCAATATAATACAAGCATTAAACTAACGAAAACAATACTATCTAAGCAGGAGATTGTTGAGATGAGGATTGAACAATCTTTGAACAGATTATACCCGGCATAAAAGATGGTAGGAAAACAGTCATGTGATAATGGTGCAGCATTAAACTGATTTTAGGGCATTTCGTACATTGCGGTTCGTCGTTACAGAAAAAGCACTGTCGGGGAGGTCATTAAAAATAGAAGGAACGTAGAGCTTTCTAATAGCTTTGCCATATCGTGTTTTGACGAATGGTACAGAGAAGCGGGAAGTTTTTCTCAATATTCGAAGGACAATGCACTCTTTTTTTGAACTCAGAGTTTTAGAAATGCCGTAATACCACAGCGTGAATAAATGACGCTTTGAAAGATGACAGGTGAAGTAAAGAAAATAAATTTGCGTTATCTGTTAAAGTACAATTGTAAACAATGAATTTCGACATGTTTATCAAAATGTTGATGTTATCAACATTACACTGCCGTCGTGAAGAACAGAAAGCAAATAATGTGATACCATAACGCAGGGCACTGTACGCAATAGCAAGCATAATGGTCCCATTATTTTGGTGACTGCAATCGATCTAATATTAAAAAGTAACCATAAGATTTTGCGTAGTCTTCCACATATGTAAGCCAAATGATCATTCCAAGACAAGTCGCTATCGAAGAACCCAACAATACATTTCACAAAATTAACATATTCAATGGGAGTACACTTACAGGAAGTGCTATCAGGGCATGAAGAAATAGGAGTGCCATTGTCACTATTGCTTTCAATGGATTTTTTAAGCAAATTAGTTTCGTTTTTCCCACTGAATAATCACTAAGCAATTATTAGCGAACCATGACGCAGCCTCATGAACACCGTCTTGTAGTAGTGACAACGCTTTATTGTAACAGACATGTTTGGTTAAAAGAACAGTTTCGTCTGCGTACTGAAATACGAGGCATTTTGGAACAGCAGTAGTAAAAATATTTATGAATAAAATAAATAAAACGGGAGATAAAATAGATCCCTGCGATAAATCAGCTTTCAATCCAAGCCTGTTGCTGAAAGGGAACTGATTGTCTATTCGGAATATATACCTGGAAGCGGTTAGAAAGATAAATTTTGAGAAGTTCGTAGAACGGACCTCAAGCCAAAAAAGTATATATAAAATGGTTTACGGTCTCAAATGCTTTGAAGATATCCAAAAATAAAGCACAGGGAAACATATTATGGACTAAAGCATCGTGCAGTTCATCGGAAAATTCATGTATACATCAATGGTACCTCACCTGCGACAAAACCAAACTGGCGATTCGAAATAAGCGATTTTTTTTCTGGGAATGAAGTCGTGCATTACAATAAGAATTTTTCAACTATTTGGGATAAAATAGGCGAACCTTATATAGGTCTATAAATGTCAGCACTATCTTTATGTCCGCTTTTTTAATGGGGCTTTGCAATGACTGTTTTTAAATCTAGTGGCAGAGAAGCTGTCTCCAAGAATCCATTGAGCATGAAGAGCAAGATCTCTGATAAAGCGTTCAAGTTTCGCTGCAGCAAAGATATAGAGATACCATCAATACCTGCTGGTTTCTGCCCTTTGAAACCAGAAACTATTCAAACGAGTTCGTACTTTCTTAAAGTTGGGAGGAAGCCAGAGACAGGTACAGATTTATTTAAACCAGAGTGGCCTGCCGGCGCTGATGATACCCCACCAGACACTTTCGCTAAGTGGTGAATAAATGTATCGGCTTTATGTGCAGGATCACCAGCAAACGCATCAGAAGGTCTAGCATCACTGCCTTTTTTAGCGCGAAGGTGGTTTATCTGTGGCCACATCCTCGCCAGGTTTGTGGCAGATAACTGAAGCTGATAGTGAAAGTATCGTCGTTTTGCTGATCGGGAGAGGGCAACCACTTTATTCTTTGCGATCCTGTAGTTGATACCGAGTTCTGCATTACCTGGGCAGCGTTTCAACTGTTTCAAAAGCAAATATTTCTCGAAAATTACTTCAAAGATATCTGGGGGCAGCCAGCTGTGACTACGTCTCTGCTTAGCCCTTCCAATACGAGTACAAGAGTGTTGTAGACTACGTATTTTTGTGCAAAGCCTATCATTTAGTCACCAGAAGATCCAGTAGCAGTAAAAGAAGAGGAATCAAACTGTTTGATTATTGACTCCAATTTGCAATATTAATAATAATAATGATAATTTATTTAACGTGCCTAGGAACAGCCATAAAGTCTTTGTGCAGCCTTACGCACAAATAAAATAGACAATACATTACAGTCTACAGAACAAAAATTAAGAGGGCAGACACGCACAACAAAAAAGAAATCAGCGCGAAATGGAAAGAATAACAGACAAGACGAGAATCATGGAATGGCAGTGAAAAATAAAGAAAAATATACACAACTATTTGAAAGGCTGAAAGATGGATAGGGGAACAATCTGCACATTGTGAAGAACTATATCATGACATGCAAAGCTGAGATAAAAACGATGACAGTGAACTGTGAAAAACATCAAGGTCATGAAAGTTAACATTATATAGACGTTACCATCTGCGAGCAGTATTGTGTTGAAATAAGTTGGCAGGTACATCAAATGGTCGATTCTCTCTGGTTAACTTACGCGGAATCCGAAAATTTACCTAACTGAGAAGCAAAGGGCAGAACATCATACCGTGAACTAGTTTGTAAATAAATAAGAAATCAGCCCGATTTCGTCGGCAGTGCAGTAATGGCAATGATAATACTCTAGCAGTGTTGGAACGATATCCAGAGGCTTTCTAGGAAAACGATTTGATCGATATGTGGGGTTTAACGTCTTAAAACCACCATATGATTATGAGAGACGCCGTAGTGGAGGGCTCCGGAAATTTCGACCACCTAGGATACTTTAACGTGCACCCAAATCTGAGCACACGGGCCTACAACATTTCCGCCTCCATCGGAAATGCAGCCGTCAAAGCCGGGATTTCATTCCGCGACGTGCGGGTCAGCATCCGATTACCTTAGCCACTAAACCACCACGGTGGGACTTTCTAGGAAAACGATGGTTTTAAATGCTGATGAATGTTTTCTGGACTCACTCAATTGCGTCACTGCCAGATTTAGTAAACAATAATAATGAAGTGAGGGGGAACGAACGCTATAGTGTGCCATCATCTCCTATGACATGGCAGGTCTGTCTATTCCGTGCATTGCTCGAGGGCGATGCTCGTTCGCTTATAAGATCCGTTTATTAGAGTCGTTGGTCAAGCTACCGGCCGATCTCCACACCAAATTCATTAAACTTTTGAACATCAACATCAATACAATAATCATAGAATAATACACTTGTTATTATGAATGTCATTACTTTCATTATTAATAATAATATTAATAATATTATCATCGATATTACTAATAATATTATTATGTAAGCCACACATGTTCTTTGAAAGAGTGAGTATAGCGTTATTAGAGGCGTCACTAACATGAATGATGCATTCAGCACTACAGGTATTACATCAACTTTGCGTTTTTAGAGCAGCGCGTGATTATTTATTGGCGGCAAAATATACCAAAAAAAAAGTGATCTGTTGCGAAAATGTGGTGTCGGCCCTTGTGTTGGGGGTCTGCCGAGATAGATGCAAGTAAATGAATAATATTAATATTCAGCTCGTGCATGAATTGAACCCAGTACTTCTGCACGAAAAACAGGTGTTTTTCCTACAACAGAGCCATGCCAATGATTGAAACTGTTTGAAAAGAAAAACTATGATAATGTCATATACTGTAGGAGGCCCCTTGACGCGTCTAATGTTGCGTCGCAGAAGCGTAGAATGGCACCAGCGTAAAAGGTTGAATTGCACAATTAGTGGCTGCTTTAAAAACTCACCAATAAACGCGTCAAGCAAGCAATAACAAAACATTAGGGGATCCTTAAGCTTCGCCTTTTAAAGTATAACGCGATAGCGATATACTATCCCTAGTGCGTGCTTCAAACACGTAGTGTATATGAAATCTTTTCGAACAAGCTATGCACCCACTACGTGGCCTTAAAAGAATAGGCGTGATAACGTGTGCCTTTCGCACTGCATGACAAGCTTCAAGCCATGAGGTCTCTACTGTCAAAGGTAAATGGGTATGAGCCATCAACTGTAGCGTGAAATTGCTTGGAAGAGGAGAAAGAAGAGAACATTTTGCTTCCTGGTCTGGGTGTAGGCAAGACGTTGACTCCTGGCTGTCTCTGTTATTTCGCTAACCAAGCATTGTATCATCACCGAGTCTACAGAGAGACCCATTCGACAACGCGCCTACAGAGTCTCGCAAAAAGAACAAGACGCTATATGCCAACAGGTCCAGCAGATGCACAAAGACGATGTCATCCAGCCATCGACCAGTCCCTGGGCGTCCCCTGTTGGGTTAGTAAAGAAAAAAGATGGTACTCTGCCATTTTGCGTCGACTACCGAAAGTTGAATAATATCAAGAAGGAAGACGCGTATCCTTTACCACGGATAGATGACTCGCTGGACCGCATTCAGAACGCTCGTTACTTGTTTTCCATGGATCTACGCAGTGTCTATTGGCAAATTGCTGTTGATGAGCGCGACCGCGAAAAAACCACCTTCATTACTCATGACGGACACTGAGTTCAAGGTCCTTCCATTCGGCTTATGCTCGGCGCCAGCTTCTTTTCAAAGAATGATGGACACGGTTCTTTCTGGGCTAAAATGGCAATCGTGTCTTGTCTACCTCGACGATGTGGTTGTCTTCTCGGACACGTTTGAGCAGCACGCCCAGCGCTTACAGACAGTTTTTCAGGTGATTCGAACAGCTGGACTTTCTCTCAAACCTGAGAAATGCTACTTTGTTTTCGAGGAACTGAAGTTTCTTGGTCACGTTGTCAGCCACGCCGGTATACACCCAGACCCTGAGAAAACGAAAGCTGTTGCCGCATTTCCTGTCCCAACAAACAAGCGCGATCTCCGCCGATTTCTGGGACTCTGCGCATATTACAGACGCTTCGTCAAAGGCTTTTCTAAAATCGCTGAACCGCTAAATGAACTTACGAAAGACGGCGTACCATTTGTTTGGGGTCATGATCAGCATCGCGCCTTTGACGCGCTACGAAACCATCTCCAAGCCCCACCTGTACTCGGTCACTTTGACGACAACGCTGCCACAGAGCTACACACGGATGCCAGCAACGTTGGACTTGGAGCTGTTTTGATTCAATGGCAAAATGGCGTAGAGCGCGTGATTGCCTATGCACGTCGAACACTACCATTTGCAGAGAAAAACTGCTCTGCAACAGAAAAAGAATGCTTAGCCGTTGTTTGGGCTATAACAAAGTTCCGGCCTTATTTGTACGGTTGACCATTCGGGGTAGTTAGCGGCCACCATTCTTTATGCTGGCTCGCCAACCTCAAATATCCTTCCGGTCATCTAGCACGGTGGAGCCTTCAGCTGCAAGAATGTGACGTTACGGTAATTCACAAGTCAGCACGCAAACACACCGATGCTGACTGTCTCTCACGTGCGCCAATCATAAGTACGAACGCGGACGTTGAAGAGGACGATACATTCTTTTCCTCTGTATCAGCAACCGACTTGGCTCAACAACAACGTGACGACATGGAGCTACGCCCGCTGATTAACTACCTTGAAGGCCGAAGAAGCAATCTCCCTCGAAACTTCGCACGTTCGCTGGCCTCGTTCTGCATCAGGGATGGAGTCCTCTATAAGAAAAATTTGACCATACCCAGGCTACTTATCTACTGGTTGCGCCGACCTCGCTTCGTGACGATATTTTACATGCTTGTCACGACGAACCATCATCCGGACACCTTGGCTACACGCGCACCTTGGAAAGAATTCGCCGCTCCTACTATACTGGCCACGCCTTGTGAAGACAGTCAAGCAGTACGTCCGCACATGCCGCGACTGCCAACGCCGTAAGACTCCACCTGTCCGACCAGCAGGACTACTACAACCTATCGCCATGCCGAAAACACCATTCCATGAAATTGGCATTGACTGATGCGCACGAGCTTACGGATCCGGGTTTGCGCACGCGCACACGCTTTGAACATGGTGTAAGAAAAATCAGGTGTTGACACTGAGCGCGCGTAAGCGGCCAGATAATGTTCGGTCGCGTGGGTGCACTGTGCTGTTAGCATGCAGTCAGATGGTGTCGCGGCCAACGTACCCAACGAAGCAGTGCTGGCACATTGAAATTCCTCTGCCTGTTCAACGTTATCGTTCCTAGTGGTGTGACTAACACTCGAAACACGGAAGAAATTCGTGATTTCAAGTTAAATTATAAAGCTTCGCCAGGTTTAAGGATTCATAACACGAAAATGTCTTGTGTAGGCTGTGAACGTCGTCAACATCGATCGTTCGGGGGACTGCTCAAAGCTAAATTCCGCTCGCCTGCACTTGTATATTTGTCTTTTCACAGCATTCTTTGATGTAGAGAAAAACAAATTAAAAACAACGTTAGTCGGCGTGCTAGTCGTCCATCAAAATATGACCCTTCGGGGAAATGCAAGGAACTCCCACGTTCTTAGAAGCAGGTGCATGTGAGAGAGCCCTGCATGCTCAAAATTATTCAGTAGCTCTCGATTAGGGCGTCCCTCGTAATCAAATCTTGGCTTTGACACGTAAACTCTCAGTGATAATTATGACCCCTCTATCAAAAGACGATAATTACTGCACCAGAAACGTATTTCATGCTCATTCACACAGGAAATTGTTGAACCATTGTTGCATTTGTTTCATGTCAACGCGATATAAATAATTATTTGAAACGCGCAATTATTCCATATCAAGCACACAAGAGCAATGGAGTTGTTCCTCCATATAAATATTTGAACCACGCAAGTACAACAGCACACTAAAGCAATGTGGTTGTTCATGACTAGATGAGAATTCACATATTTATGCCAACGATCTCTCTCAGATGGCACTTTGAAGAGAAGCACACGCTCTGCACAAGTCCGATAGCCAGAAAGGCGTTTCAGTACAAAACACGTTCTACCTATTGCGGGAACCTCTCAGCAATTTTACGTCACCTTCATCGACGAAATAACATGAAACACACGCGAACAAAAAAAAAACCTGGCTTCGAAATTGTGAGGTCACACATGCCAACAACAAGATCGGCAGCAGGCGCGTTTCTGCCGAGCGTGCCGCTGAACAGCTGACCCCGCCACAGAACACCTACCCTGCTCCGAAATAGTTCGCTGTCAGCCTTCGTATTGTCACGGGGCCGTAAAGTTTACGAAAGCAGCAGTCGCTGTTTTGGGCTAACCTGTGCCCGGAAAATGAAACGTCACTTTACAAGTATGCACGCTGTAGAGGGCTCGCAGCCGAGTACCTTAGCCACTAGACCACCACGGCGGGGCAGTGGCATTTATACATGTGGTATGGAAGACCCACCGTGGTGGTCTAATGGCTAAGGTACTCGGCTGCTGACCTGCAGGTCGCGGGATAAAATCCCGGCTGCGGCTTCTGCATTTCCGATGGAGGCGGAAATGTTGTAGGCCCGTGTGCTCAGATTTGGGCGCACGTTAAAGAACACCAGGTGATCGAAATTTCCGGAGCCCTCCAATATGGCGTCTGTCATAATCATGTGGTGGTTTTGAGACGTTAAACCCTACGTATCAATCAGTCAATCAGTCAATCAATCAATCAGTCATGTGGTATCGAAGATTCCCGCGTTATCGCTGATGGTGATGGTGACGCGCGATGGTGAGGTAACAAAAATAGAAAGAAAGGAGCACGTGAAGCATCACCACTACAATACAAATTATTGCTATTGCAGTCATCGCTACACCGGTGACACGGATTCTTAATTTGTTTTTGTTTTTTAGTTTATCGGAAAAAGCTTGCCGCACCGTTGCCACTCAACCGCTGAGCACAGCATGGGCTCGGCGGTTGCTCGGCTATGGTGCGGATAGTTTTTTGTAACAGCAGTGCCGTCTCTACAGTGTCCGTAACAGCGTTGCTTTTAGACCATACATGAGAGTCACATAATGAGGCATGTGCACAAACGCCAACTTAACAAGAACCATGAATTGTGTTCAGGTGGCGCGAGATTCATGCTTCATCCGAAATACGTTGTTAGATATGCAGGCGGAATTTCACATGGACGCGATTGCGTGCTTTGTGCAGCCCACGCGTGTCGCTCGGTCGATGGTAAAGCTCTCGACTAAATTTGGCGTTGCTCGCTCAAACTGCCACTTAGGCGTGGCTTGGCGCTGCAGGCCAGATCGGCGCATCATGGTACAATTGGCGCAGAACCTCCACCCCTGGAGGTTTTACGCCCCAAAACCACGACTTTATCATGAGGGACGCCATCGTGTAGGGCTCCGTAAATTTCCGTCATCTGGTGCTCTTTCACATGCACAAAGTATATCACAAAGTATAACACAAAGTATCGCACAAAGTATATATACGCACTTACCCCATTTTGCCCCGCCGCGGTGGTCTAGTGGCTAAGGTACTCGGCTGCTGACCTGCAGGTCGCGGGTTCGAATCCCGGCTGCGGCGGCTGCATTTCCGATGGAGGCGGAAATGTTGTAGGCCCGTGTGCTCAGATTTGGGTGCACGTTAAAGAACCCCAGGTGGTCTAAATTTCCGGAGCCCTCCACTACGGCGTTTCTCATAATCATATAGTGGTTTTGGGACGTTAAACCCCACATATCAATCAATCAATCACTTACCCCATTTTGCCTCCATCCAAATTTGATCTCCACGGCGGGGGTCGAACACACGGCCTTCGGGTCAGTGCCCGACGACTGTAACCACTAAATCACCGCAGCGGATGGTCGCATATTCTGTAGCAGTGGACGATTGCGCATTGCGGTCGTAGTGAAACGAATATAATTGGTTTCATTGCACTTCCACGAACAGTTAGCAAAAAATTGCCCGCAGCTTCCCTCGGGGGAACACTGAGGAGGATGCGGAGCATATAATTGGTTAACGGGGTGTTAAAGTGCGACTTACTTGGGTCGATGGCTAAATTGGTTAACGTGGTTGTGAAATGGGGTGTTAAATTGCGTCTTACTTGGGTCGATGGCTAAATTGGTTAACGTGGTTGTAGGAGGGGGTGTTAAATGAGTGAACACGTACACACGTATGCGAAAGGGCGGCGCTGGTCGAAGGGACGTCGATCATTGTGTTTGTGGATTCGTTGGAATTCATTTCACCGCGACCTTGGACGTCGACGCGCCGTACAAACCAACCGACGAGCGGCAACTGAGCGAGCGAGCGCCGACCTTGAGTATATATACAGCGCGACGGCGCATGCACTGTCAGCTGTCGAATGTTCGAGAAGGGGGAGAAGCGCAACGGCGCATGCGCGCGCGTCAGCTGCCGATGTTCTCGAAGCGCGATGGCGCATGCGCGCGCGTCAGCTGCCGATGTTCTCGAAGCGTGACGGCGCATGCGCGCTACATTATACAGCTAGCGAATGTTCGTGAAGAGGAGAAGCGCATGCGGTGTGTACAAGAAGAATTAAAGAAAAGTTGCTGGAGTGGAAGCTCCTGCGATGTCTTGCCAGCAGAAGTGAAGCCACCTATTGCCACTGCCAAGAGATGGCGGAAACATGCTCTTTTCTGATAGTGCCCGCTTAAAGATCAAGTGGCTTTGATACGTTATGTAAATACTACGGTAGTTCTATATTAAAGGATGGTTGTTCCTGACGAAATGACACTCAGAAACAAATATGGATGACTGAATCTTCAAAGAACTTTGCCTCCAATTAGAGGCTCACTACGGAAAACTAGTGACTTTAAGACGCACTTGGAGCACTATGAGGCCCCAAAAATGTTGGTTGCATTAAACTCGTTGGGCGTGCGAGAAAAACGCTTCGTTTTCGATCGCTGAACGACGACACTTTATCATGCCCCTAGTAAGATGGCCGCCACAGCCGCCATCTTGCCAGAGGAACGGTTTCACATCTGCGCAATCATTTCCACTCCAGCAATTTTTTTAATCCTCCTTGGGTGTGTAGAGGAGGAAGGGTGCACAGATGGTGGAGGAGTGAAGCGCGCGCGGTGTGTAGAGGAGGAAGGGATGCACAGATGGTGGAAGAAGGAGGAGGAAGCTTGCGGACGGCGCCGCACTACAAGCCTCGAGTATTAGATGCTCCGCATCTAAAAGAGGAAGACAAGCTGTGTATAGCACGTCATGCACGTAATGAAATACACTATTTCGCACGGCTTTTGTTATGTGCTCTAGAAACGTAGAGAGAGCGTAATTTAAATTAAAGCGTCTTATTTGAAATGCTCACATTTGGAAGATAATAAAGTAATTTCCTTTCTTAATTTCGGCCTTCTTTCTGCTTCGTTTTGAGCTCGCAAAAAGATTGTCCACTGGCAAAGAATACGGCACGGCAAATTGCATTCACGCTGTAGCGCAAAAAAAAAAAATCACTTGCTCTGTATCGTCAACAAATATTAGCAACCTGAGGCTTGTTTCTGCATACTCTGAAAGGGTCATCGCCATCAAATAGGCTATTTTCTTGAAATTAGCCTTTGCAGATCACAAAAACAGCAGCGACCAAAGGACGTCCTAACTTCGAAGAACCTGTGCCACCAACTATACAACCAGACGAAATATATTGGAACCGATGACAAGAAGGGCAATACAGCCTTTCAAATTAAGGGTTTTTCAAGCACAGCCAAGTGACTTGCGTGCACGAATTCATTGAAAAAAAAAACAATCGATCTCTAATCGAACAACCTACTGACCATTCGTCGTACGGCTTGCGCTTATTGGTCAGCGAGCACGGTTCGCCGTTGGTCGCGATAGTCGACATCAAACTGTTTTTTTTTTAAATGTTTGGCCACCTTTGTCTGCCACGCGGCATACGTTATCGCACCAGTTTTGAAAGTTGAAGGTCTGTACGCCACGTGGTGCGAAAACCAATGGACTAAAAGCGATGACCCAAATTCCTGGGTATGGTCCTCTGCCGAGACCGATGGGTCTTAACGCAACGTTAATTAGAGATAAAAGGGGACTGGTCGGACGCAGTGGTGAGGCGCAGAAAATATTTTTGGAAGTGTATACAGTGCGGCGCGCATCGCTGTGTTTTTCAACAAATGTGGTCGCCGTGTCCTTCTGTCCACATGAGCGAGCTTGTTTGGAAGGTATGAAAAAAATGTCAAGGCCTGTTCTCTGGCCCTTTAAGAGCGAAACTGCAGTTCACGTGTTTGACTCGTGTCGAGCGCGTGCGGCCAATGTACAGCATTCCTCTTTGCGTATGTAACCCCCGTAATCACAAACGCTCCTCGACTCGACTTACACCCTTCACTTGACAGAGTTGAGCACAGCGCCACCGCTCGGCTGAAAATGACGCTGCGCTATTCAAGAATTGCAGCAGATTATTGCTAATATGCAGTGACTTGCCTTGCCTAGAGACGGCGCTACCATCGGCTTTCTCAAGTGAAGGTGAAGCGTTGAGTGAAGGGACGTTCTAGAATACGGGGGTAAATCCCTCGGCGCATGTACTCGCGGCATTCGGTGTATTTTGCACTAGTTGATCTCGCATAACGTCGGCAGAGAGCCAAGACGAGTTTCGCCTGACTCTTTTAGATGCGGAAGCATCTTATACTCGCGCCTTGTAGTGCGCCGTCCGCACCGCTTCTCGAACATTTGACAGCTGACGCGCGCGCATGCGCCGTCGCGCCGTCGCCCACCATCTGTGCCGCGCGCGCTTCTCCTTCGAGAACATTCGACAGCTGACAGCGCATGCGCCGTCGCGCCGTCGCCATCTGTGCCGCGCGCGCGCTTCTCCTTCGAGAACATTCGACAGCTGACAGCGCATGCGCCGTCGCGCTGTATATATACTCAAGGTCGGCGCTCGCTCGCTCAGTTGCCGCTCGTCCGTTGGTTTGTACGGCGCGTCGACGTCCGAAGTCGCCGTGAAATGAATGCCAACGAATCCACAAACAGAATGATCGACGTCCCTTCGACCAGCGCCGGCCAAACTGTTGGCGGAACCACTTCCGCATCCTCCTCAGTGTTCCCCCGAGGGAAGCTGCGGGCAATTTTTTTTCTTGTTTGATTGAGCGTCCGGTATTATTCCTTGATTTACACCACTCGCGCAAGTTATCGTTAATCGCTTCCATACCTTATAATATGTATGGGGTCGTTACCTAATCCGACAAATCGCCGTACAAGAGTGAGCACTGAGTTCTATCTCGTCGTGTCTTTTGTAGGAGAATGAGGACGACGCCACGCCGCCACCAGTGCCCAAGCGACCGCCGCCAAGCCTTCCCCGGTCCTCTTCCACTGGCTCCGTGACGTCAGCACGCGATTACCCCGTTAGTCCTCCGCCGAGGAGACGGTACCTGAGCCCAGAGCGGCGACGACGGGCGCTGATGATGAACGCCGCAAATGGTGCCTCAGCGAGCACTCCGGATTCACCGGACGCCTTACTAGGCCGCCGCCCCTTCCAGCGTTCTGTCACAGAGCTCCAAGCTCCCTTCGACCAGAAATCCGTTATTCCGGAGGTGAACACGAGACCGCCAGCCGAGCAAACGAGTGTAACGGCTGTCACGCGCCAAAGCGACTCGACGTCCGCCGTAACGCTGCTTAGAACAGGTCGCCAGCCGACGTACGTAGATAGCGGGTCGCCAAATCATCTGAATCGCGTCGACAGCTTCGGTAGGGACGATGGGTGGAGGGGCCATGCGACTTCTGCGGGCGAGTTCAAGCCCTACCTGTCGCCGCCAGTGGAAACGCGCCTGCCGAAAGAATTCGCTGCTCTTTCGAGTCCGATGGAAGTGTCGAGAGCATTGGTGGGCTGCCGTGCTGTTGATGCTTCTACAAGCTCCAGCGCCGAGATCAAGCTTCAAAATTGTTCTGCCACGAAAGAAGATAGCCTTCGACGGCAAGCTGCGTCTCCTATATGTTCCAGGGCTTTCTTTTACTCTACTAAGCAGTGCGCTTTGCAGAGGCTAGATGAAAGTACCAAAGACGTGGCTGACGAAGTAAAACTGACATCGGCATCAGAAGCAAGGCCCTGTTCACCAAGTCCGCACAACAACCAGCTTACCGATATTGCTGAAGGGGAAATCCACAACATTTCAGATAGCCCGAAACCAGATCTATGTGCAAACAACGGAAGTTTCCATTCGGAAAATGGCAATGTCGTCCGTGTGGTTAACGGGGGCTACTCGCCGAACGAAACAACTCGCGAGAAAGAAAATGCCAGGTTAACGGTAACGTTTCGAACTCTTCCAGAGACGGGGAGCTTCCGGCGCAAATGCGAATCTCGTAACTCGATCCACGTAGACTTGAACGTGCGCGATGGTCTTCCCTGGAACGGGCGGACTCAAAGCTCCGCATCGTCGGGTAGTGGTGACGAAAGCAGCCACGCCGCTGCCGTGTCGAGCTCGGGCTTATGTCGTAGCCGCAGCCTGAGAAGCCATCGGAAGCCCGAGCTGTCCGACGGCGTTGCTGCGTCCAGGGCAATGGAGGATTTCTTACCTCCGCCGCTCCCGCCGCGCAAGACCAAGGAGGACGCCCGACGGCAGGCAGAGGAGAGCGCCTCACCCACGCTGAAAAGGGTCACCTTCCACATTCTTCCAACGACCCACGAGAATTCGGAACGCAAGGAAAAGTCGTCCTCCGCGGAGAAGCGCTCGGTAAAAGATTCCTCGGAGGACGGTTTCTTCACACGCCCGCCACCCAAGACTCCGTCGCCCGTAGTTCTTAAAGGGCGAGCGCCATCACCTACGTGTCACAGAGCGACGAACGGCTCTCCTGTCGTCGCTAAGATCAAGGAGCCATCGCCTCAGGGTCAACGTCGACTGGCCAAGGTGAACGGCGTTCAGGGCAAGACGGGACCGAGGGACGCCGCGAAGACGCCGGGACATCCAACAAAAGAGGCTGTAGTCAAGAAGACGTTCGAACCGCCTTCGGCCGCGAGTGATGTGTCTACGGACTGCTACAACGTATACAACGTCCGCACTGGCAAGATCTCCTCCACCGTGACCAAGCCGAACGCGCTTGGCCGTAGCGTGGCCAGAGTGCCCCAGGAGTGCCCCAACGGGACACGGGGTCAGCTGACCAAGCTAAGGAACATATCCCCAACCAGGGAGGCGGAAAAACTCATCGGCAAAATCATTTCTAGGTAAGCACGAGTCCTTGGCAATCTATATGTGAAACAACTGGTCTGGTTTGGCTATTGAATGCTTTGGCTTCTTGAAAGAAAGAAATGCAAAATTTAGATGTCGATCCCGTATGTTTATGCAAGTTCCCTAAAGCGCTCACGTGCACTAAAGATTTACCATTTTGTGGAAATGCCATTGTGAGCTCAGCCTTACGGGCTCTCTCGAATGTGGTGTGACCCGTATGAAGGACTATCATGTGGTACATGCTTCAGTGCTTAGCATTCATTTGTTCGTATCCCGAGGACTTGGAATGTTTGTTCGTCCAACGTTTTCGCGTTTGTTCCAACATTGTCGTGATGCATTGCCCCGCCGCGGTGGTTTAGTGGCTAAGGTACTCGGCTGCGCTGACCCGCAGGTCGCGGGATCGAATCCCGGCTGCAGCGGCTGCATTTTCGATAAAGACGGAAACATTGTAGGTCCGTGTGCTCAGATTTGGGTGCACGTTAGAGAACCGCAGGTGGTCGAAATTTCCGGAGCCCTCCACTATGGCGTCTCGCACATTCATATGGTGGTTTTGGGACGTTAAACCGCACACATCGATCAATCAATTGTCGCGATGCATTCTTCGAGCGTAAACGTACGCACTTTTTTGTCGCCACAGCTCGCACTCCCCCGGCGATCGCCTTCACTGGTGAGTAGCTAGGTCGCACGCAAAGCAGCAGTCACGGGCACACTCGGCCCTCGCGTAGCTCAGCCCAGCGTTTAACACACCAATGGTGGTTACCTTCTCAGCCGAGTATAGTTTGATAGCACTCAAAACAAAAGGAATGCAGCCAAGCCGTGCTAAGACAGAAAAATAATGTTCTCTGCCGTTCATGCTAAGACCTGCGAAATACAGTGCACGTAGGCTGGAACCTTCATTCTTAAAGGAAAAAAAGCAGTCGACACACGTTAGCACTTGGCAGCAGTAGAAAAGGCCGTCTTCATACAATAGATTAGAACGTACATGCGAAAAATTTTGGAGACATCTGATTTTGTGTCTCTGCGGAAATCGATTTAATCGCAGCTATACGCACGACTTACGAACCCCAATTGTCTTCAGCAGTGCTGAACATATCACTATGTCGCAAAATTTGCGTTTTGGAAACGGGTGAACTTTTTTTCGATTTTTGCGAAGCAATTTTTGTGGCATTCCGCACGAGCGACAGGCTGCGTTTGAAAAACGAACTTCATAGGCCTCCGCAAAGCTGACTTCGCCGCATAAAGAAACAATATGTGGTGAAGCACGCTTCTAGAATTTTGTTGGCTTTGAAGAGAGTCATGTAGTCGTTTCAAATGCGTACACCTACCATTGTGTCATTTACAGTGTCACGCTTGCCAGCCTTGCATAGCAGGGCGTCTTCTGTTTGCGTTAAATTATATGGCATCAACTTTCGCAATTACTAATTTTGCGTGACAATATTTTCTATGCTCTCGTTTAACGCTCGCACCTTTCTTTTTCCTCCTCAGTAGTGTTTTCTTTCTTATCATGTTTTTATTCGAAATTGCCATATGTTAACATCGTAAATTTTATCACGAGATAAGTCAACCGAGAATGGCATCACGTATCGCCAATGACCGTGCTAACGGAGCCAATGACTATTATTGAAGAGGGGGGGGGGGGGGGGGGGAGAAGGTTGGGCTCCTACGCTAGTCTCCATTTAGTGTCTTTCAAGCTCAAACTAAATCAATTCTACTTTACAGACTCTTCATAATTTCGGTAAAGCGTTTTAGGACACCAAAGGAACAACCAGACGTTACACAATGAGAACTGCGTTACGAGTGGGTCGTCGAATCTTCCAACCCCTTTACAAAAGATTCAGGCAAATTTCCTCATTGTCATTAGCCACAGCATCGGTGTGCTTGTATCTGAACCCCAAAGAATGTTTAAAAAGGGTTCCGAATTAAAAGCCGCTCTTTCCAACTTTCACTGGGACTGTGCTGCGCATATCGCGCAGCCCTGGCGTTTTTTTTTTTTTTTTTTAGATGAGGGGGGGGGGGATCGTTATGCTACCGAACTTTCAAGCCGGGCTATTTGGCGCGTATTCAATTTCTGCAGAGAAATTGAGCACAAAAACAAGAACCGCAGACAAGCAAAACGGGGGAAAAAAACTGGGCGATGTTTTTTGTTTGTTTTTTTTAATCGCTATGTCCGTTGGTTTAAGTGTGTGGATATTAGTTTAAAATATGTTGCGTAATTCTGTAGCTGCCTTGAAAACGGTTGTCTCGCTATTCCAAAACTGTTTAAATATAGAGTTCGATTCTGTATCAATACTTTTGGATTCGTATTCGAGTCCGCGCTACAATCCGTTGTTCCCACGCCGCTGCGTGCGACTCATTCTCGCAGGTGCAAGTCGAGTGCGGTGCTGAACGGCAAAGACCGAAACAAGCCCGCCTCGCCGCCCCCTCCGTCGGCGGACGGAGGCAACGCACAGCCGCAGCTGCTCAAGCTCACCGCCAGGCAGCAGCAGCGACACAGTAGGTGCACGAAGTGTGTCCTTGCCCAGGCTGCCAAGTGACGTCACGGACAGTGGATTTTCCGATGACGTCGTCATTCTCGGTCTTTACTTAAACAGCACTCACTTGTTCCTCCTCCACCCCGCATCAGCGGCATTCTGCCAAGTGGGCGACCTCCAACTGAGAAAAACAACACGGTCGCCGGCGACTGCTTTGACGGAGCGGAGGCATGCATCATGACTCTTGTCGACCGTTCTAACGTCGAGAATCTTCGCTGTGTGCCTGACGTGCATTAGTCGTGTAATTAAAGATGTCTATTAACAATCTAGCATTTGCCCATTTTAGCCGTTCGTGTTTGTCTCTATTTTTGTGCCAACTCCTGACGGTTCTCCGAAGAATATCTGCTACGTGATCTGTTAAAACGCACTTGCGCTTCACTCGACGCCTATATGGGTGTCACGGTAAGTGCGCAAAGCTGATAGCGCGCCCTGCGGCAGTATTTTTAGCGCTACATAACATGCTAGTGTGGTGCCAGACTTGTTTCAGAAAACTAATAATGGGGTGCTTTTGGTTCATTCAAAAATGTATCTGATTGCAGTATCCTGCGAAAATAACTGCAAGTAACCATGCGCTAGTTCGATTTGTGTTATATGTTCATATATCTTACAGTTGTACAGATCAAGATTTGTTTCTAAAAAAACAAAAAACATGCGTTTCCACTTATTCAGAGGATTATTTAGGCCACTTCACAAGCTTTTTGGTATGCTCACAAACATTTACTTTTTGCCCATTTCCCCTTCTCATATTCTTGTGAGGGCACCAGCAGCGGCATTCTAAATTAATTTTTACTCCCTTGTTCCCCTCTCCCCACGTGTATGGTAGCAAATTGGACGTAGTCTAACTATAGCCTCCCAACCTTTCTTATATTCCTTCTGTATCTCTTTCTCTCTCATATGAGCACAAGTATCCGCAAATACACTCGAACACATAAAGAAGAGAGAACTAAGCGGTGCTGAATCACCAGCGGGTATACACGCACGCATTTTTCATATTAGCATTCCAAATTCGGTCGACATGCGGATTAGGTAAAGGCGTCATAATTCTTGTCCTCCAGGAAGGCACATCAGCGAACGGAATTTTAGAACCTTCTAATCGAAGAGTTAAATACGCGTTCGCTGAACACGGGCCTCCGGTTACCGTTCCGCTCAAACCGCCCCCAGCTGAATTCTTCATTCCACTGCCATAAAATGCATGCGTAAACAAAAGCACAACCAAGGATCCTGGATTATAACGCGCTTATCTGACGAATCACAATTGTTGCAGTGGAGAGCGAAACGTAAAATTTAATTATTGACGTCCACGGGCATGGTTAATTTAGGATGGCGTATCGTAACAATGGGAATCACGCGATATTAACATATGCATTTCATGCATTTCTTTAGAAGTGCACGCGCTGATATGGCAGCCCTATCGCTTTCAAGCGCCGGAAAAAACTGGGCTGCATTGCTGTATTGGGTCGAAGGACCAGCACAAGCGAAGAGAACTGGGCGTTTGTTTGTTTTTTGTTTTTTGTCGTCCGCCCTCGTTCTTTGACCTGTCTGACACGTTTGCTACCGTGCTGTTAACACACTACTTGACTACCCCTAAGAAAAGAGCAGCTCGCACGAAATGTAATGAATCAAGCCAAAGACGATACCGCAGCAAACGCGTAGTCCTCTATTTTTTTCTTTTTTTTTTTAGGATGGCTCTGACCGTCTTAGCCCTTTATGCATGCTCTTTAACAAGAAAAGTTCGAGGGGGCAAGGGCATGTTTCCCCTCTTCCCCTAAGGTATGGTAACGCCCCTCTCCCTCAGTGCACTTAGGCCGAAACATTTTCTTATGTGATTCTTAAGAGAAAATAAGAGAAATGTGAGCCCCGTACTGTCTGCATCAGAGAGAGAGAGAGAGAGATAAAGATGCAAGGAAAGGCAGGGAGGTTAACCAGACACACATCCGATTTGCTAACCTGCACTGGGGAAGAGATGAAGGGGTGAAAGGTTGTAGAGAGATAAGAAAGGTACACACAATCACGAGCACACTCGGGGGAGCACACACAGTCTACAGGCGGTCGCTCAGGTTTGTTGTCTTCAAGTAATGTAGGAGTGTTGTAGTCGCTTTCTGCGCCATTGGGGCAGACGCCCAAGGTCCCAGAATCTTCTGCACAGAGAATGGTCTAGAATCCAGTTGGTTCAAAACCATCCGGAGCTGGCATCACTGTGTGTCGCAAGCGCAGCTGCACAGGACGTGTTTGATGGTCTGTTCAGTTCCGCAGGAGTCGCATGTAGAGGTGTGTGCCATACCGATGCGAAAGGAGTACGCCTTTGTGGATTCAACACCCAACCAAAGGCGGCATAACAGTGGCGCATAGGAGCGGGAAAGTTGTGGTGGTAGCTGTATCTTGAGCGAAGGATCCAGTTCATATAAGTGACACCTTTGGAAGCTGGTAAACGACCAGAACGTGCGTGTAAGATCTCGAGCCAGCAAGTAAAGTTGTCTTGCTGTATCAGTCCTTGTTAGAGGAATCGGGACCACACGTGTTCCTTCATGGGCTAAGAGGGCTGCATCATCGCCTAATTGATTTACAGTAATACCGATATGTCCAGGCAGCCATTGATAGATAATATCATGCCCTCGTGCTAGAGCTTGATGGTGGCAATGTCGTATTTCATGTACCAATTGTTCATGATTCCTCTTACGCATGGCAAAATGCAAACTCCGAAGTGCTGCCTTTGAATCACAGCATATGACCCATTTTCCTGGACGCTCTTGAACAGATATTGTAAAGCGGCTCTTGTAGCAGCAAGCTCTGATGCCGTAGACGTAGTCGTATGCGACAACTTAAATTTGATTGTCATTGCTGCAGCCGGAATTGCAGCGGCACCTGATGAACTGCTGGGCGACACCGACCCAGTGTATATCTGCGTTCGATCCAAGTACAACTCGTATAATAATATCAGTGTTGCTTGCTTCAACGCTACTCTGGAAACGATTGCTTTTCTTTTTGATACCCGGAATTTCTAGACGTACCTGCGGCTGGTCGAGGCACCACAAAGGGCGTGCAATTCTCGTAGCTGGCATATATCCTGACGGAATGCTGTTTAGGTGTTTGGTTATGACGTCTGAAGACGTAGCAAGTGGTCTTTCGGAGGGTAGAGCGAGACACCTCAACAGTAGCTCACGAGGGATGGGGCTAAGGAGGGATTAAAAGGATAGGATTAAAAGTATAGAGATAGAGAGGGGGAAAGATGAGAGCTTGGGGCAGGGGCAGCGTCACACACAAAAAAGGAGGAAGATAGGAAAGATAGACACGGTCGCAGGAGTCCGAGGACGGGGCACCACTCGGCGGTAGGAGATGGCGTAGGGCGAGCCAGTCGGTCAGAGTTGCGCTGTTTCGGAGATCGCGGGGGCACAACCGGTCGGCACGGAATCCAGAGAGCGAGTCAGACACATTTTCGTGATAATGCTGTAGATCCAGTGTTGTGGTGTAGTTCTTGATTTCGGGGTTTCTTTTTGTTTTGTTTTTTTTTTTCAGTGATAGCTGTCGATTTTGGTGACGTATTTGTCCGCCGCCAACGCCACCGGTGTCCGTAGCAATAAACTAGCGGTATGAGAGAGTTCATCGCAACCAGCCGCACCGCATGTTACCACACATACGTGTAATGGGTACCTTGCTTCTCCGCAGAATGAACACTGGCTTAGTGGGTGCTTCTCCGCTTCGCAAAAAATCAAAGATGATTTATGGCGTAGTGGGTACCTTGCAACCGCACTATTAGTAAGTCACCCTACGAGAGTTCACAACGAGTTTTAGAAAGGCCGCTCTTCCAGCTTTCGCTGTAACTGTGCTGTTTGTTCCGCGCAAGCCTGGCGTCTTTGGCCTGGCTTTTTGTTTGCGCCTGCAATGCTCCACTACCGTCTCCACTCTACAGCACTCGACAAATTTGATTTGAGCTTGGAAACAGTCAAAGACGGCACAGGTGACCATTTGCGATGGTGATTATCAGTACATAGGTCAATTGCAGGCATAACAGATAAAATTTCTGACGTATGCAGTTGTCGCCCGTATCGTCCATGAAGTCATCAGTCACTGTTGTCCTCTAAGACTGGCTGACCTACAGATAACAGCGACACGTTAAAGATGTGACTGTATCGCCGCGCGTCCGTATACAATATTTCTTTCCAGCACATTTCCTCAAATGTGAGGTTGCGCAAAGGACACTCTGACAACTCGTTAGCCGCAGCAAGCATGAACGGTGTTTCTGGGGGTGTGATTGTCCACGCAATCCGTGGTCGTTTAACTTTCTCTAGAACTTGGCCCTGAAGGTGCAGTCGCGCTATTGCGTATGAGTGTTAACGATATTGTACACACATAAGAATTAATAAAGAACAAACAGTGCCGTGACAATATAATACTATTTGCACGCGACATACGGCTCGGCCACCACACGTGTATATGGTAAATAAATGCTGCACCGTCACTATGGCGTAATCGTCAAGGTCTTATGGGAATGCGACCTTGAACGATCGAGAAGCCAGCGTGAGGGAAACGCGGGGAGATCACCCTCAATCGGGTCGTTCACTTCGCCGTGGCGGCGTGCGCAGTGAAAAGGCCGCACGAGGTGCCTTCGCGTCTCATCAGGCGATCGGGACCCTGGAAACTTTTGAAGTGCCGAAAGTTCCAAGTATTGTCCGTTGCACAAAATTTACTTAGCAGTTGGAACCCTCCATCCGCCTTGTATAGTATTTGGTTTACTCTTTCACGGTGAGTTTGTTTTTGTCATTTCTTTTCTCTTGTTTGATCGGGCCTACGTGTTGCAGAGACGATCTCAATGCGTATATTTTTCGGTCCATGTTGCGGGACAGGCACGATACGAGGAATAAAACAAGAACGCAGAAGGAAAAACCGGAGAATACTCAGTTTTGTGCGTCAGTCACAGTCGCCCGTGCGTCCCATCTCTCAACGATCACATCCATTGTGTTCCAATCCCGCCCTGTCTATCTTATGTGATGGCTTTTTGTCGCGCCAAACTGAAACAATTCGTCTGAAAGCTGTCATTCACATTACTCTTGTGAGCCTTTCTATGTGTTTCTAGTTATTCTGGTACACTGCTGCTTGCAACTGACTAAGGAGCTATTCGTCATCCTCGGGTCTTAGCTGAAACGTTACAAATTTAATTCTAGCATGACTGGAACAACGCGGACGTTGTGCATCGCAGAGCTTCTCTCTCGAATACTACCGTGGCGATTTAGCGTAATTAAAGCGTGCGTAAGCTACCGTACAATTTAGCGAAGGAAGCTGGGTGAGCTAAAGAGGCATGATAAGTAAACGGGCACCAATAGATAAACTTCTGATTACAGAGAGTCAAGGCGAAAAACATATAGTAATTAACATGAACAACTATAGTAAATAACATGAACTTCCCGGGGTCCTAAGTCCTTACTGCACGACATCAAGAGTTCTCACCTTTTATTGTTTCTTTAATAAAATCTTATTTAGGTGTGTTTTTTTTTTCTTTCTCAGTCTGTTGCATGCAACGCTCACCCTCGCCCATATCCTTAAGCACCACACGGAGTGTCGCAGCGCCTCCGTGATCGCCCCTCCCTTCGACCAAGCGGTGATGTCATGTGATCACGTCTTCGTGTGTCCTCGTTAAAGTAACAAATTTCGGCGATCTGTGACGTCGTTATAACGTCGCAATGTCAACCAAGATCCGCCCTCTCTTCTCGCCGACCGAAAGCAGCGGCAGTTCCTGCAGCGCACGAGTTTTCTGCACGAGCGCTGCATTTCCAGGAGGTCACCGTATTACGAGACACTTAAAAGGCTTTAATCGGCATGGTGGTCTGGTAGTTAAAGGCGCTCGACTGCTCAGCCAATGGTCGTGGGATCGAATCCTGGTCGCGGCGGCCGCATTTTCCATGGAGGCGAAAATGCTTGAGGTCCGGGTACGTATACGTTTGAGTTCATATTAAGGAACACCAGATGGTCAAAATTTCCGTAGTCTTCTGCTACGGCGTTTCTCACAATTATACGGTGGTTTTGGGAAAACCCCAATTATTATTATTATTATTATTATTATTATTATTATTATTATTATTATTATTATTATTATTATTATTATTATTATTATTATTATTATTATTATTATTATTGAACTGTTACGTTAAAAATAAAAACAATTGGCGAGCGCTGGCCTAAGCGAACATCCAGTGATCTCCGAGCCGATGTGGTAGCACACCCGCTCTTATCATCGTGATTCGGAGTACCATTATACGATAAAGCGTACGCGTACTTCAGGGAAGCAGCACAAAATGACGCCGATTCTCAGATCCCTGTATCTCTTATCGCTTTTCTTTTCTTGAAGTCAGCATCGCAACTTCTCCGTCAACCACCTCGTTCCACCCGCGCTCAATCGAGTCAACTTCTTCCGGTTAACACTACAGTGTTCGCAGCATAGCCCTTAGCTCACCCAATTTACGACCCCAGGCGCAACCGATACAACCAACGCTCTCTTCCGCCCCGATGGGCGGGTGCGTCGAAACTTATCGCTCTTTTTCTTGTAACGCATGCTTGCGCAAGTTCCGCCGGGCGGCGGCGCGGTTTCGCATCGCGCGTCGTGACGCATGCGCACATCTCGACGTCCGGTCGCAGGATGCAAATTCGCGGCGGGCAGACTAAACAGGCTGTGGCAATGTTTTTGCGCAATATTGCAAAAATGAAGTCATTTCATCGCACCGCCGTCATATACAGCGTCGTCGCTGTTTCCTTGCTGCAGTCACACGCACGACTGCTTGATTGACAGAAATAAAAAAAAAAGGTTCATATATCTGGTAATCGAGCTAGTTTCTGTGGCAGGGTGGGCCTAAATTATAAGCACGACCAAAAACACTTCACTGGTGCGTAAGCATCCTTTGGCCCTTGCGAAGAAACGCTTGCGTGGGTGGGGATGTGTAACAGCGGACAGCTTAACAACAACAACAACAACAAAAACAACAACAACAACAACAAAATGTGTCGGTCCATGGCTCTGATCATTTCGATATGGGTCCGCTTCCTCTCTCTCTCTTTCTCTCTCTTTAAAAATCATCGGGAAAGATGAGTTAACGTGTATTCCTAACGTGTTGTACGCCTAGGCGGTATACGGCGTTCGGCTGCCAGTTTAAGACTGGTGTGTTTTATCCCGGCTGCGGCGGTGGCATGGAGACCAAATGCTAAAGGTTACGCTCGAAGGGAGCCGCTAAAAAGTGGAAAAGAGAGAAGTGAAGGGCGGATACAGAGGTATCTGCTCCCTGCCTATCGTTTCTCTCCTATTTCCACGTTCTCGTAGTTTTATTCGAGTGTAACGGTGTACTATACTTGTACAATGAGCAACTCTCTTGAATATGCCAGTCATCCGTGGGCTGCGCAATGTCCTCTTAACCTCCCACTATGACATGCATTTATTATTACATCGTGGCAAATGACACGTAAAGCCCCATATAATATTACTTTTTTTACGGGATGGCATTCAGTTGTGTGAACGGATCAAGCATGGAATGTTACGGAAGCGATCGTTTCTACAAGCGGACATGTCAATTCAAAGATGATATTGCCCAAAATATGGCTCTAGTCGAAACTCGTGATTAGAATTCAGCCTACATTCTTCGTTTATCATGCTATGCTCACAATCGCAGTCGCCCAACATATCCTGCGATATACATTTAATTATTCATTTGTAGAAAGAAGCCTTGTCATCTGTAAAATCAAGCAATTAGAACAATCAAATTTACTGATCGGAGATAATTCGCTGCACCTAGTATACAGTTACCTCTTCTTTCTCCACATTCGACATGTGACATATAGTTGAAACTAGGCATGCTCATTTTTCGTGCCTGTCAACATGACATCGAGTTACAAGGTCTTCTCATCGAACAAAGGCTAGTAAAACTAAGTTGTCTTTACGACATAGTTTACTGTTGTCTAAGCTCACTTGAACGGTGATACTGATATTTTGAACTCCTTTATGTGTTCACCAAAACATTCTTAACACTAACAACATTTATTGTCATTTTAAATAAACGTTTATTACAGCTCTTAGGCTGGCCTTTCGATAGTATCACCTTATCCTCTCGTAATTCCTTCCCGTGTCTCAATGCTCTAGTATTTGTGTTTATTTACCTACTTTGTATATTGAGTAAAATGTACAATGCCTTCTGATATAGTTCAAACTGCCAATACCTAATATCCAAAATTATCACTCAAAATGTCAATACTGCGTTAATCTGAAAAATAGGTTCATTATTTACGATGTATATTACAAGTTAAGCTTTCGTTTTTAAGGCGTTACTTCATTTCGCCTATTTATAAGCTCTATTATGATTTCCACCATGTTTCCCCACTGCTTCCCAGCTTGCTCTTCGGTTGAACTACCCTCACTTTGGGATCTCCTTCTGAACATTTATTTACTATGTAACTTGCGTAATGAACTCCAAACTTCATTGCCGATAAAAAAAGTACACTGACGAAAAGAACGCATGCAGGCACTGAGAGGACAGACGCTCGATCTGCAACTGAGTTTTATGTGGTCACGAACACTCCCTTAGACGTCTACAGCTCAGGCACAAAGATTAGCACGCACCACACCAAAACGTTACTCAACTAGAACACTTAGAAAAAGAAAGGCGTTGACCTATCTCTAACAGTGGCCTCAGTAAATCTCGTCCAGACACGATTGAGACCCCGGTCATGCAGTGAAACACAAAAAGGCATCACGAGAAAAAGTTGTTGCTTTCGTGCAGCGTTAAGACAACCGTCCGTTTGCTCTTCAAGTAAAGGCGGGTCGTGGCATCCGCCGGCAAGTTTATCTCGACGCAATTCCGATGAAAGACGCGCGTTACCGGACGACCCTGTCGGGCCTTTCGTGTTACACGCGTCGAGTGCGATCTTTCTTTCGAGGAACAACGGCACCAAATGCGTCGGCCTCCGCTGTCAACGCCACCGCGCGCCGCAGACGACAGATCGCGGGCAAGGCTCCCTCCCGTTGCTGCCTTTCGCTGATGGCGATTCGGGCCATGGGGCCGACACCTGGTGCACGTGTGGCAGCCACACACGGAGCGGCCGGATGCGGCTTTGCTCACCGCGAAATGCTGCAGTCGCGAGAACTCGGGGGTGCATTGGCGATACAAAATTTTTGTAGTATGCTCGTAAAGAGACCATTCCATTTTTTTTCTTTACTTCTCTTCACAGCTTGCTCTCAGCTATCGCCTGTATATCTTCCTGTTAGGCAAGAAGCTGGTTCCGGCGAACGCTCATGATACGCGTTCACTAAACGCATTCCGTAAAGCAGAAAAAGTTCGTTAGCGATTCTGTGCTTTACTTCTTCCAGTATTTACACTTTGGAAAGCTTCCCTCTTCTCGACGAAATTTACAGAAACGACCAGGAGAGCTCCCGAAGAGTGTTTTCATCGAGCGGCACCAGCCAAACTTATCAGGAACCGCGACGCGTTACCCTCCATTATACTGAAGCGAAGCGATTCCGATAGATGACGACTACGTATAATGCTAGGCCGCCGGTGAAGCCTGCGTAAAGAAACCTCAGCACTTCGCGCCGAAACTTTGACAGTCTTAAATACAGACGATGTTTAAGGAGAGCGCAGGCTTACGCTTGCTGGAGATGCATCGTATTTCGCATCGCCGTTCTCAGTCGAATGCATCGTCCACGCCCTTGAGGCTTCCTGCGACCTACCTGCGGGCATTCCTTTCGTGAAGAATAGGATTGACACCGTCTACTTTTACCGGCTTAAATACTGAAGAAAGTTTCATCTTATAAGTGAGGTCCAGCCTGTACCATGGAGGCCGGCAGGGGGTTGCAAAAGAGGCACTTGCCCCTCCCCCTCAAAGCCGTCTCAGCACTGCCCCTGAGCTTTACCTCTGAAACAAACCTCAAGCCCCTCCAGTTATGCAACGATGAAACACGGTTTTGACCCTCTCAAGACAAAATCCTGCCGACGCGGATGGTCTGTACATGGCTGCTGAATTTTCTAGCAGCTGCAAAAATGAAAGGCGAGCCCATCAATGACGACGAGAAGCACGAACAGTACAAAGAGCATGCCCCACCTCATCGATGACGTCATCACATGATATCGTCGCTTGATCAAATGTAGGCCTATTCTGGAAGCAGCACGATGCACTGCCTCACGGATTGGCTCACATTTTATTGGGTAGAAGTTAGGAAGAGGGGAAGAATATTAAAAGGGTAGGGTAAGTAAATCACAGCCGTGTGTAGTAAAGTATAGCTAGGAGGTGAAAAATGGAAGAGAGGATGATGAATGAAAGTAGTTATGAAGATGAGTAAAAGATGTGCGCTTGATACTGAGAGAAAGGAGCAGGGTAGACGGTGCCACTGCATTATAAAAAAAGTTGTACCTTCTTTTCATGTAAGCAGAGCAGCTGGAAAAAAAACAGCAGATTTTTTTTTTTCAGCTAAGCATTACCAACTCTTTTAAATTAGTCTTGCTAAAGCCGAGCAGGCTGCACGTTGGAAAACCAGTGCTTGCTAGCCCGTGAACGCGAACGTCGCCGAAGGGCAGGTAAGTGATTGCTTCGCACTTCCTACAGTTTTCACGCAGTATCAGTTGCAGTGCACATAATGAGCATCAGTGTCAGTTGCAGTATCAGTTGCAGTGCAAAAGTATCGGTTGCAGTGCAACTGATACTTTTTTACAGTTATTTACTTTAAATAACACGAAAGTGTGTTATGCCGGACTCCACCACGGATCCACTGACGTATTTCCGTCACGGATATGACGATACTAACAGATTACAAAAAAAAAAGAAAACGAGATGGAAAGGTTCTGTCACGGGGCTTCGAACAAGGGACATCTCGATACGGCGCGCATGACGCTCACCGATAGGCCACAAAACGTACTACTGTTAGGTGTGATAACGGCAAGCTAAATATATAAACCATCTACCAGTTGGCGGTCCTCAGAGCTCCGAAATTTAGGTGCGTTTTCATCATCAGTAGCAAGGTGGCGCAACGCGCTCGCGTTGGGCGCGCTCTAAAGGTCGTTGCCTCTCGCGTTTCGATGGGCGCCGCCTCCACGGAGCGTGGTGTCTCTGGCGCGCGCGCTTATCAGAGTCGTGATTCGGGAGAGGATGCAGGTCATTTCTTTCGCAGCCGCGGCCGCGTTTACGAAAGGAGCACGCTGTTCACACACCACGAGGTAAGAATTGTGACAATTGTCCACGTTTGTCCTGTGTATACGTGCTTCTTTCTTTCTGTATGAACAGCGTGCTCTAGGTGTCGAGCTGTGACAGTGGTTAGTCCTCGCTCGACCTGTGTATGCTCATTTCGTGCGTTTTTTTTTTCTGCTTGGGGGGGGGGGGGGGCGCTTCAAGTTTGGGGATGCTTGCCGTTCTTCACGTGACTTTGCGTTTTGTTGATGTAGCATGAATTCATTCACATTTGTGGCGAAACAATGCACAATAAACGCTAAACTCCCTCTGTGGATGCCTGTTTCCCTTCCGTGTTATACTGATTTCTATAAATGGGTATATCAGCCACGGTTTCCAAAGAAGAAAGAAAAGCCAATAGATGGCTTCACGTGGCCATCTGAACGCTGCGCAACTGAATTCACACCCACCGATGACAGATAAGACACTGATAGACGAAGAATATGTAATGTTATTTCAACTGTGCCCCGCCGCGGTGGTCTAGTGGCTAAGGTACTCGGCTGCTAACCCGCAGGCCGCGGGTTCACATCCCGACTGCGGCTGCTGCATTTCCGATGAAGTCGAAAACGCTGTAAGCCCGTGTGCTCAGATTTGGGTGCACGATAAAGAACCCCAGGTGGTCGAAATTTCAGGAGCCCTCCGCTACGGCGTCTTTCATAATCACGTGGCGGTTTTGTGACGTTAAACCCCACATATCAATCAATAATTTCAACTGTTTCCTGTTGCTCCACTCATCAGACCAGATGATGTCTTGCGGTGAAGATTACTTCGGGTTATATCACCTCGAGTTTAGTGATATTCCGCTTTGTTACCTGTGTTTTAGTCGACAGTTCCGGGACCCTCCACTACGGCATTCCTCATAATCGCATCGTGGTTTTGACGCAAGAAACCCTCACAATTAATATTATCTCATTTGGCTTTTCACGCAAGAATTCTCCTTAACAACCGCCAAATTTTTCAGGCGTTTGTTGATATCCATTCTATTTATAAATAATTTATTATAGCACGGGATTGTAGAGGCGGCCAATGATTAAAAGACGTCTTATTCTGGCAAGCGCCACTTCTCTCAAGACAGTTGCGAAGCTTTCGTGTGTCGTCTAGACTGGGCTGTATTCCGACAAGCGTGCATATACTCTTTATGGCATGGATTGATATGTGGAGTTCAACGTCCCAAAACCCCCAAATGATTATGAGAGACGTTGTAGTGGAGGGCTCCGTAAATTTCGACCACCTGGGGTTCCTTTAACGTGCGCCCAAATCTGAGCACATGGGCCTACAACGTTTCCGCCTCCATCGAAAATACAGTTGCCGCAGCCGGGATTCGATCCCGCGACCTGCGGGTCACTAGCCGAGTACCTTAGCCACTAGACTACCCTGGTGGGGTCTCTCTATATTAAAACGGTTTTGGGCGAACTGTGACTTGGTTTCGTCGCATAAGTCTATACGTGTCAGTTCCCATTCGTTGTATTATTGATAAGTAGCTTCCCAGAAGTCATGCTGCAAAATAGCTAACAAGGAATAGATTTGTACAGTATACCATGTACCATCCAAGTATTGTGTGTGCTATCCAAGTACCAGAAAGCACTCATATATTTGTTACCGCTGTGCGGCAAAGCAGGCCTGGAAAGGCTATGCGAGTGCTGTCTCATCAGGGTTACTCAGCAGCCCCGATAGGCGGCACGTACGACAATTTAAGATACCAAAAAGGAAATATCATGAGTCATTACAGCATTGCGTGAATCAGCGCGTATAATTAGAAAAGTTGAAATTATCGAGGGTGTAGGACCTCGACATCGGGAGGTCGCCGGCTTGACCGTTTAAGCACGTCACGTTTCGAATTAGTGTGATTAAACGACGCAACTCCTACCGCAGCATACACGATCGTGTAAATTGTAGCGCCATACTTCGTCACCCTACAAAACACTGTCCCTACCGCATTTCTACAAATTTTGAATTTGCGCGCAAGCAATGTATACATCACTCGGTGATGTAGAATGAATAGAGAAGAAAAAAAAACAGCCAACACAAATGCATACTATTGTACGAACCATAGGACGCAGAATTGTTGATTAAGCAAACCTGCCACTCCTGTACACGAGAAACGCAGATCGGAGCAGCCCTGACACACTTCCCAGTCAACAGCGGGAAGGTGTCCGAAGCAGCAGCTATTATTTATAGAGGATACGCGGTAAGCCTGTATACGAGATGCAGTGTCGGGCCGCGTATACGCTATAGAAGCTCACGACCTCCCAAACGCGGCGCTCTGGATGCTCAGGCCGAGGGCACAACGTCGTCGTTTGCGTTCCCTCTTCTTGTGACAACCGCAAATAGCTGCTCGTCCTGTTACACTTGTGTCAAGTGATAGTGTGAGTGAAATAGCGATAGTGAAAGCGATAGCGCGCGCTTGCGCGCCCGAATTCCCGTTTAACTTTACGTATGCGAGCGAAGTATGCAGTCTTACTTACTGTTGAGCTAGTTGGTAACGCGTCGTAATGAAGGCGTAACGTGGCATTTTCCGAGCGCTGTTTGTGAGAATGCACATCCCCACATGCGCGCTCGCGCAGGTGAATCACGCAGTTTGCACAAAGTTTGTTTGGTATATCAGTCGCTTAGAAACAGTGGCCCTTTAAAATAATAATATACAAACTACCACAATGCGTCATACAGAGTTTGTTGCGTCGTGCTAACAGCTCGGTGTTTCTCTCTGTAAAGAGGATGCTAGCTCGGTGGCAACACGATACGCAAATTGACCCCCCACCCCCCAACAGTGTTACGTGAGAATGAAACGTTTGTGCGATGCGGTTTCCGCGAGAGACGACGTCAGAGCTAGACGCCACAGTGATGCCTCGGCTACGAATCATGCATGCGCAGACCGGATGTTATGTTTATTGCAGTGCGGAACATAGCGAGCGAGTCATAACCTCCGCTGACAACGTTCCTTAAGTCGTGTAAACGAGCAACCAGCTCACGACGCATTCTGGAAAGAAATAATTACTAAATGTTGGCTCGCCACACCATGCTCTGCGAAAGTGGATGTTGTAGTCGTAAGCGATATAAAAGCGAACGCCGATTTCGTGTATTTAGTCGTCATGTGCAGACGAATATGATACATTCTTTCGCAAGAATTACTCCTCCACTCGAATAATTATTAGTACTTTTGCACTTGCCAACTGCATTTAGCTGTTATGACTCATTTAATGTGATATGATTGTTCTTTCTCATATTGCGGGTGACTTGGCACGCACTTTACGATTGAATTCCACCATTCGAAAGGCTCAATCATGTGCGGCAGTTTACGGCAATCGCCCCAAGCCCGAGCAAGAAAAAATTTCAAACACACTCCAGATGAGATTCAGCATGACCATCAAGTGTACTGTTTCGAACTTTATCGTTGCCTTAGGTGGTACGAAGGATGCCACTTTCTCGGATAACGCTGCTAAAATCCGAGACGGCAAAACACGTACTACGCCGAAAGAAGCGAAGCATTTTCACCGCATTATCCACTCCACGACATGCGCCTCCGCATCCTCAGTGTGCGGAGTACTTTGAAGCATCTCTATTATTATTGTTATTAGCATGTGAAGCCGCCCTTTGACTAGCCTGTGTAACACTGTACCTCCGTACGATCGCGCCGCGCGCCACAGGTGTTGGCGCGGTTCCAAGTAGGTGAAGACACTGCTGCGCGCTGACGTCACTCTCTCCCTCGCCTGCCGCACGCTCGCCGTGGCGCCCACTGCTGCCACTTCGTCCGTTCGCCCGCAATACCTGCCGCCACCGCCACTCGCTACACCACCAACTCGTCGATTCACGCGCAATAAATCTGACGCGCGCGAATTGAAACATGACTTTACGTGTCACCTACAAGGCTTACGCCAGCCATCGCTTCAAACGGATATTTCAGCGCTCACCGCAGTACCCTCGTTAGCACCATTCAACCCGGGACGCCACCCACGCGTAACGCTGTTCCTTTGCATCCTAACATGGGTTTCATTCGCAGAGATGGTCCAAGTTTATTATTATTATTATTATTATTATTATTATTATTATTATTATTATTATTATTATTATTATTATTATTATTATTATTAATCAATACAAGCCTAAGATTGTGCGAGCCCTCAGCAATTGACTATAACATATACAGGCGAAGGGTGCCACGTCGCGCTTTGGTTGCTCTGTAGAAAGCTTGCGTAGCATTGCACGTATACACATCACTGCAAACGACTAAGTTATCATCCCATCCGATGCGATCAAAATGTATATACAATAATTCGCACACCATCGCGCTGTCTCGCGCTTCCTATATATATATCAGGAATGCACTTGAGGTCTGTGCGTCTCTCATAATCATAGTGTGGTTTTGGGACGTTAAACCCCACATATCAATCAACTTGAGGTCTGTTCAGCGGAGTGAACTACATGAAGCCGCCCCACATTTCATATCTTCTCTTCCGACGTTGCCACCTTATTCTTGTCGTTTGTTCGAGCTTAGTCAGACCCACCGTCGGCCCCGTAACCGGTTGGTCGAGTGACGGAGTGTCGTCGTCGGGCTCCAGTCGCGTAACGTATATACACGCACGCGTTCCCCTGCGGCGCTCCTCGAGCTGTTCATCACGGTGACGGCAGATGCTTCGGCTCTCGCCCGCAACGACGCGGAATGTGCGCGCCACACCCGCGGTGGCCCGGGCGAAGGCTGCCAGAAAAGCAAAAGCGAGTGGGTCAAAAAAGCGCGCCACCAGTCGACAGCCACGATGACTGTCTAGGATTTCTTCTTCGTTTTGCTCCGCACGGCACCAAATGGCGTCTGTCGCAGGGGGTCTGCGGCTGCGAGACGCCTATTTTTACGGGGCGGAGACTCCCGCCTCGGGTCCTGACCTCGCGCCAACGCCGCTGCTCGCCACGCTTCTTACTTACTACGCGGAGGGAGCGACAAAACGCTAGTGCTGCGCTCTCGATCAATCTGTTCAGATGCATAGGCTTGTCAGCTGTATAGGCTCGATCAATCTGTTCAGATGTATCGATGACTTGTCAATTCGAGATTGTCAGTCACTTGTGCCCGACATTGCAGCGTAGACGCCAGGACAATAAACGAAGCAGAAGAAGTTAAGCTGATTGCGAGCACTGGATGTTAAGCAGCGCATTTCGCTGGCGTCGTCCGAGATTACGCAAAGCGTATACCTGGTGAGGCGACGTGCTTCTACGAATCACTGAGCGTTTGGCGCAAGCGAGACGACTGCAGCTTGTTGACAGGGACGATGATTGTGTGACGCTCGGTTCGGTACCCCTTGGTTGTATGTTGAACGAACGTCAGTAAAAGAAACGCAGATTGTGATGCCGACTATAGGTGGAATTCAAGGGCGCAAAACGCAACTACTCTATTGGTTTGATCGATTGATATGTGGGGTTTAACATCCCAAAACCACCATATGATTATGAAAGATGCCGTAGTGGAGAGCTCCGAAAACTTAGACCACCTGGTGTTCCTTAACGTGCACCCAAATCTGAGCACACGGGCCTACAACATTTTCGCCTCCATCGGAAAAGCAACCGCCGCAGCCGGGACTCGATCCCGTGTCCTGCGGGTCAGCAGCCGAGTACCTAGCCACTAGACCACCGCGGCGGGGCAACTTCTCTATTGGAAGGTCCGGCGTGTTATTGGGTGTCGGGCATATTCCCCGCCTAGGCCTTGGCCCTTGAGCACACTGAGCACTGGCGACTTTCTCGGCCCTCTGGACGACTCGCAGTTGGTCATAGGGCTGCGGGGCCGGCCAGCGTAGTCTTCCAGCGAGTTCTCAGCGTTAGCCGATGGTCGACTAAACTCAAGAGCAGCTTCATTATATTCGTGATTAAACATAGGTAGAAATTGTGTGCAACAATGAAAGCGGGGTAACTTATACCTATTTATTGAGCCCGTTAACAACTCCCTTCTTGCGGATTAATGTAATGTTGGCACTCTGTCCCAACTCTCTATCTAGCTAACTTTAAGTCGTGCAGCATGGTGACGGCATAAAGTACCTCTTCGCATCTCAGTTGTTCAATAGCTTTGAAAGTGCAACATATCTCGCGAAGCTTTTGGGGGCGTAACTCAAGCAACATGTCCACGTTAACAGATGAAAACAATTTAATGTTATCTCTCTGCTATAGAATACGCCTTCTGTATGAATCGTTATCTTGTGTTCTGTGATTGGCTACAACGCCTTTATTTGTTGGCTCGGTACGCTAACAGGGAAACATCTGACAACATGGCAGTGTTCAGAGAGCAGTGCCCCTGGACAGGCCGTGCACCCGCACAGGTGCTGCATCCTCCCTGTATTTGTCAGCTATGCACGCACATCTTGTCACTCACTTAATGTGTCATCCTGACAGCAGTGGAACTTTTAGCGCACGAAATAACAAGGACACAGATAAACATGGAATACACAGGCTTCATCAATGATCATATATCAACGAGTCCAGTGTGCTTCATTTATAGCACACATAGAAGAACCCCCGGGGGTCGAAATTTCCGGAGCCCTCCATTACGGCGTCTCATGATCATACGGTGGTTTTCGGACGTTAAACCCCACATATAAATAAATCATTATAGTGCACATAGGCTCATTTCTACCTGTTCCTGATAAAACATTCTGACAACGCTTCCCATACGAGCTTCCGTTCCTTTCACTAACGTTTGTACAGAGTAGAATTCGGCATATCGGCAAGGATTCGCGCAAGCACTGTTGATTGCGTGTCTTCTCTTCGTGTCGAACAAACACCTATGAATCGAATCTTCCTAATACAGTCATTACTAAGGAGAAACCATGATGCGAGTCCCTGCGGGCAATGAAGTGATATGCGACGTTTGCATCCCATGCCAAACGTTATTTGTTGAGAGAATTATCTGTCGAAAAGAACCATGAACAATGACAGGCAATTACAGATGTATTGCAATTGCACACGGCTCTGACGACACTTTCAAAGTGATAGAGAAATAATTTACAGATGGGCTTTGTGCTGATGATTATGCTACTGAGTTTGACGCCGCTTTAGTTAATCCAAGACCGCGATAGCGTAATCTGGTCTCGGACGCATCACTTTCTCAATTCCAATAGCCTAGCTTCAGCTCTCGGTGCATGCCTCGACCATGTCTATGAAAAAAACGAACCGCTGTGCGCGTAACATGGACGTTTCAAAGTATCCCAGAATGCTTACTGCAAATAGAATTGTTTAGTGCCCTCTTCGCAATAATTATTTCCATGTTTTCTACATCCACATAAAAAGAAAAGACAGTTTTTTTTTTCATTTTTCTTGCTTTTACATGTGCGCAGACCACAGGTACCGGCCAATAAGCCAGAAATCATTTTACTCACCTGCGACAATGCAGTGTGGTGACACCCACAAGCTTCGTATCAACACTCAGGATTGAATAACATCGCTCGAAGACTATCTACGTCTGTTACCCTTCTGCGCTGCTAAAAATTGTACCAACTCACCAAGCCTGTTTCTGTCACATTGCACTCTCAATTAATGTGCGAAAAGCGACAGTTCTGTACCACCTCGTAGGGCGCACGTACGGTTGGTTTCGCCGCAAGCCTTAGTCTCAGCGTCAGCGCCGCGTTCGGCTTCGCTCCATTAGCAATTATGCGGTGGCAGAGCCCAACTTGCTCGCGAAGGAGACGACGTTCTCCCTAACCGATTCGTCTGCTGAAAACACCCCGTCAGGCACCCTTGCAAGAACGCTTGCTTGTCGCGCTGTGGCACATGAAATGTGATCCGGTGGTTGTTTGCCTAAAACGGGGCCCCCGACAATAACTTGGGCACGAGCGTCGAGTGGTAGTTGAGAGTCGCCATAGTCTCCGACAGCGCTCGTGGGCGCGTCCCCCTCCCACCCTGTGTTCTATTGTCGTTTTCTTCTTCTTTGTTTCAACGTAATTGAAGCCAAATAGCTCACCAAGAAGCAAACAGAGCAGTCATTCAGAAGTATGTTCTGAGACATTTTGCTGTACCTCCAACTGGGGCTGAAGGTCAAACCTTTGCTTGCGATTTAATCTTTTCGAACTGATTGCAATGCGAAGCTGAGAAATCGACGCAATACCACATATTGCATTATTGAAAGTAATTTGGTAACTGTTATTCAACGACTTTAAGTACATCAAGTACCTTGTTGAGTCCCCTGTTAAACTGCACATATGCCACACTAGGAGTATGAGATGCAAGCAATTTTTTTTTCGGGGGGGGGGGGGGGGCAACTTTTTCATTTGGTAGGCGTGACAGGCAGGTATGGTCGTGTGTCGTTTCGGACGCTGTATGCCAGGATTAAAGAAATTCAGGAGGGGGGGGGGGGGAGTCTGGTGTGCCACCCCATGGCTTTGCTGGGACCAGCTGATGAAATCCTAATGTAATGCATGACCGATTCGGTGCACTTGATATCAAACTGCGGCCTCTCCACTGCTCGCGGTTGCTAAATGTTTCACTGTTGTCCTCAGTACACACGAGAAAAAATGCCATTTCAAGACCAAGAAACTTTCAGATACATTCGAATGTTGGTTAATATAAGTACGCGCTAACCACGAAGGCAATTCTTTCCCATAAAAATTCAAACACTTCTCTGACATATGAAATTAGTAGGGGTAGTGTTCCAGTTACCAACATCGGTGAATGAATGTGACTTCGCAATGAATAAACACCGCGTCACATTTATTGGAAGGCTGTGATGCTGCATAAGTGTTACAAACTCTAAGCTAGCTTAAAAGTGGATGAGGAGTGGACAAGAGAACAAAATGCAACACGCTGCTTCTGCTTTCAAACAAAAAAAAATGTGCACGTAGTGAGATGCCAGAGGTCTAGCTTTACTGTGGGGACGTGATATTTTGTAGCAGAACATTTTTAACCATCTTTCTTTTTTGTATTATTGACAGGAAGTGAATGAGGTATTGACGGGTCAATCAGGCGCGAGCTACTCGTTAGGCTCTTAGAAGGTGTTGAAGACATAACATATGGGCTCCCAAACTTCCGAATATAGCAATTCAGCAGCACATATAACGTATAACCGGAAGAACACCACGACACCGTGGCGTCTCATAAATACCGAAAGTAATGGCTTCCTTACATGAAGTCATAAGGTCATTAACCGTGTAGACAAATTATCACGTGAAGACATAACATAATTTAAGATAACATAGTCAACAATCATATATAATGCAAGTACACGGTGGCGTTAAAATAAAACATGTCATACGCAGTAGTACATCCTCCAAAGCAAACATAGTAAACGGTCACAGAAATACACACTATGACGTTAAAGCAAAACAAAGCTCAAAGACGTCCAAGAATGCCACTGTCTTGAAGAACATTTTTGAATGCTTTTGCTTCTGCAAATCTGCTGGTGCAGCCTTTGGAACGGCGACGGTGGGATGCGTTCAAGGTCAGGTCACCGACCGAGCGACGCCCTTCCGCTGCTCTCTTTCGCAAACAGTTGTGAAACACATTCGAATTCAGATCACTACGTACTTGATTCGAAGCCAGTGACAAAAAAAAAAAAAAAAAACGTGCGCATACTAGATTTCTTCCCCACTCGTGGTTTCATATTATTTTACGAAAAAACAGTGTACCTAAACGAGAAGAATCGAGCATAAAAGTCACGCTACGTGACGCACAGTTATACGTCGTGCTGAATTTAAATTAAGATGGAACGGATGACCTACGAGCAGTGCCTTAGTGACGCACATTACATGTGCTTGTGCGGTGTAGTAAAACAAAATAGGGCTTCGTATTTGACCTATTTTCCTGGTGCCCTCGGAGGACAATATTATACTCCGACTTTTAATTTGCAGAGAAAGGAAAAATATGTTAAAAGGGGAAACCCTGGTGGTGTGTCAGGTTTCTAAGCGCGAAATATTATGGGAAAGCTTTTTGTTGTTGTTGTTGTTGTTGTTGGCATCTGAGAAACACCTTAGAGGAAACTTTTTAATGACTTACTTTATGAGTGGAAATATGATAACGTTATCTGTATCTGTCCCCGTTGCGTTCCCGTTTGCTTACCACGATTCTCGCATCGATGTACTTCTCAAATGTGCCGTAAGGGAACGAACGTCTGTGCGCGTGATAAGTGGCCTGTGTAAGTTTTCCTCGAGTACAGTTACAGAGTTCGAAGGACCCACTGCACTATAATTCGCTTGTTTTTTTTTTCTTGTTTTTTTTTTCAAGCAGCGACGTGCTCATTACGCATCTGCACGTACCTGCAGACTTCGTTGTTATTATACGTGACTGGTGATTATGATACTCATTGCGGATGACCCCTTCATAATGGGTGGACGGCTTTAAAAAACTCGCTCGTTATTTGATTCACGTAGTGTGACACCAGGTGCGAGTCTAAGCTTCTGGCATGCAGTATTACACGTGCTTTTGTGACATGTCACCTTTATCGACTGTTTTTTTTTTTCGAAGCAATTTTAAGCACTAGCATTGCTTTGTGGAGAAATTCTCGACTGCCAGGCAGAATGCGGGACTTCATTCTAGTAAGAACTCTGATTTTTATTCTTTGCATGAGTCTTGATTTTTTGCTCAAATACGACGCCGCCGACGCCGACGCCGACATCACATTAACTGCAGCTCTGGTTACAAACGCTACCACTACAATACTGCAAGTTTACTTCTTGCCGCGTTCTTATTTTCTTCTTTTTGACATCACTTACTGGAGACGTTTTGTTTGTTTGTTTGTTTTTGTTTATTTGTTTGTTCGTTTGTTTGTGTGTGTGTGTGTTTGTTTGTTTTCTGAGTTGTGTTAATCATCAAGAGACTATTCTTTCATTTTGAAGTTCGATGGGCCATACGTTCTCGAGAAGTCTTGATGAGCGGGCATCGAAAAACTCAAGGATACGCTTAGTGAACGTTGATATTATTTCTTGGTTTTACCATTATTTTTTCCACCCTCTATCTCCTTCACTATTCTCCCGTAAATATGTTTGGTCGTGAATTTTTTGCTGCGTCAACGTCTCCAAGTATCAGCGAACAGCACTTCCTGTCTCATAACAGCTTTCGCTGTAAAATTCCTTCACATCGGTTACCAGCAGGCTCCTATCTGCTCGTCTTCTGCATTACCATGAGTCTTACCCAGATTCACGTTTATACTCACGTCTACCTGCAAGTATTTAAAAACACTATCGTTCATACACAATTTCAATATTTATTGATTAGAGGCGTCAACTACGTAGTAGGGGCGCCTTGTACCCTCCCACTACCCCCCCCCCCCCCATCTCTTCCGGAAAAGCTCTTGATAAATATATATGTTTGCTGTCATCTCTTTCAAGAAAAAATGTCCTTGCTGATTTGCAACCACTCATAATTCGTATTCGAAGGCGCCAAGAAGAGAGGATCGATTACGTGAGATATCGGTGTTAAAGAGTATTGACACCGCGATCGAAAGAGCTAATTCTAGACTAACGGACTAATGAGTTGACTCAGTCTAACTCACTCAGACTCAGATTGAGTCGTGAGTCTGAGGCTGAGGGAGTCCGGTTGAAGAAAATTTTCGCGAGTGTGAATCCAATAAAGTCCGGCTCAGGAAAATTTCGATGAGTCTGAGTGAGTAAGAGCAAAATATATTTCATAAGCGAGTCCGAGTGAGCTCCGCAATGTTTGCTCATGAAAACCTTACGAGCCAAGCTCGAGGATGTATATACTCGAAGAAAACCGCTCAGCCTAGAAGCACCAAGGCCCGCTCACGCACACACACGTGCGCGAAGTGTTTATAGTCGGCTTCGTTACAAGCGCTGACGCATTACACTCTCAGTGGAGGAACATGCATAAACACGAGTGGCGCGAAGCAGGCGGCCATGAAGCCCAGCGGCCGCGACGAGTCGCTGGCGCGAGTCCTGACGGTGCAGCTTCCCGAGCACCGCGTCTCACGCTCCAGCGAAGCGATCGCCCTTCTTCTTGAAACGCATTCTTTTTCTTTTTAATTAGCCTAATCACGGCTCGCCTAGTACCCGCTCCTTCGGAGAGCTGGCGCTCGCCGTCGACTCCTCGAGGAAACGTCTCGTAAACAGCATTGCTCGAAGCGAAACATGGTAAAAAAAGAAGAAAAAAAACGAGAGTGGTGGATGTATACGGCTCACAAAGAATATAAAGAGGAATTGGTCGAATCACCGTCTGTCCGAGTCAGACAAAGAGCTTGCCAAAGCACGCAAAAGGGACTTGTGCTTCTTGGTTATCTACATATAGTTCACCCAGAAACAGTGCCAAGGACTGGAGAGCCAACAAACACAGCGCTGGGTTACAGAATTATTTACTGCAGCAGCCTATATGGCAGTAGCCAAGCATACGCAGAATAAAGAAATACAACACAGAAAACAAGTATCGTTCGAACAGCTAATCAATAGTGCTATCAGACATTCACTTGAAACGTGGCTATATGATAACACTATTGACTCTCTATTTGATGTATCTTGTTTTCTGTGTTGTATTTCCTTGTTCTGTCTATGCTCTGCTACTGCAATATAGTATAGGTTATAAGTCAGCGCTGAGTTTGTAGCCTGTCTTCTCCTTCGCCATCAATCTGGACAGTAAATTCGACCTTACAACATACATCATTGGCACTGAAGAGCATATGCATTCGAGCTATACCTAGTGGCTTCGAATTCGGGCCAATCTATGCATGCATACGACTTTATGACGCTGTTAGAAAACAACCTCAATGAATACCAGAAGGAAATGAAGGCAATGAAGAGGCAGGGGCCAGTAATTGCACTGCTTTAAGCTCAGGGATGTAGATATCATAAAAGAAATGTGGACGACAAGAAAACTTGTCACCAGCAGGCACCGAAACTGCAACCTTTGGATTGCGCACTGAATGCTCTATCACTTGAGCTAGTACGGCAGCGGCCCAACCCCGCGTCCACTTTGCCGAATATTCACGTGCATGCAAGCCTGGATGTGTTATTCAGCGCCGCTCGTGACTGTCAATGTGCAACATTCTTTCTTTTGCCAGTTGGAACCATGTAGCACGTGACGCTTTACTGCGCGCACAACTGACCTTCAAGCCCTCGCATACAACCTGAAGGCGTCAAGTCTGACGACACGAGACCCTCGCTACGAATGAATGGATGAAGGAAATCTTTAGGGCTTGTTTCCTTTGTACAATACACTTAGAACAGTACAATTAACAAGCCCCACACTTTCCCTCGCTTATCTCCTGGCATTCATTAACATTGTGCCAAACAAAAACAACAAGCATTCAATATTCCCTTCGCTCATAAGAGAACAAGTTTCTCGCTTACTGCGAGCATTCACCATTTTGCTAAAAGAGTGTTACACAAAAATGTCTTGGGCTTAAAATATTCGTCAGAGCGGACCCGAGGCGATTCTGATGCGGACCTTTCATTATCGAAGCTCCCGGGCCAGTCAGTCATTCGGTCAGTCAGACGAAATTTCATTGGAGTCCGCGGGAGGGGTCCCGGGGAGCCCACAGAGGGCCTCGCTTGCGACGGGGGCATCAGCCAGACGCTGTTGACCGCTTCACAGGCCCCCTGAACGGCCCTGAGCTGGTCGACCAAAGCAGTGCGAGAGGTAAATCGCTTAAAGTCTGCCTCGGTGACGTGGTGTGTACTTGTCGCATGGAGTAAACGGGGGCACCGTCACATAACCGTTGGAACGTAGCCAATTCGCCGGTCGAACGAGACATTCTGAATCCTGGCTGTGGTTTGTGTTTCGACAAAGTGTAGGATCTTCAGTATAATTTTAAAACACATGAACAATGAAGCTGTAAAATGTGTCAACACTCCATTGAGCATCAGTGGAAGGACACCTAACCTTCAATGCAAGGACCAATGTACACTACGACGGTTTCGTCATGTAGATTGATGTTGCGTACTCTGAGGGTACTGCATGTTACTTTATATAGAATTTTTTTCTTATCTTTACTGTTCTCTATCGCCATCTTATTTATTATGCCTAGCACGCTCTCTTAACTAGGGTTGAGATATAGTGAACTAGATTATGTATATATATATATATATATATATATATATATATATATATATATATATATATATATATATATATATATATATATATATATATATATATATATATATATATATATATATATTAATGTATTTATTTATTTACAGTACATTGCGGAGCCCTCGAAGGGCATTGTGTAAGGGGTGCGGTACAGATAATATGTTAGAAATATATATATACATATATATCTACACATACATAGGCAAATATTGAATATAATAGGAAATGCAGTTCAACTTATGAACATGTAAGCAAAATACATACTAGAAAAGTGAGCTACAGTATGTGAAGGTGAAACACAAAAAAATATTATGACAGTAACTACAACCTAGCAGTAGTGCAAAAACATCGGCAACAGTCCTATAAGCACAGATGATTACGAAGATTCGATAGAGCAGTTTTTGGTGCATAAGTATTTTTAAGAGTATGATAGAACTTTGTGTGGTCTTGTTCTGACGCAAGGTCTTATATATACATATATAGAGACTTGAATATCCTCGACGTATTTGAAAGGGCCGCATTTCGACAGAGGTGAAACGCCAGAGGCCTGTGCCCTGTGAGACTTCCGTGCACGCTAAAGAACAAAAATTATGGGACCCTAAAGCTTCGCCTTTAGGTGTTGAACGCGACAGCGACATCCTGTTTGTAGTGCGTACTCCAAACGCTCAGTCCATGAAACCTTTTTGAATTTCTATGCACAATACGTGGCCTTAAGAGAATAGGCACAGTCGCGTGTGCGCCTTTTGTAGTGGGGTATCGGCTTTCAGCCGTGGACCCATTATGATTATCACATGTTGTAACGCCCGTTGGCATGGACGCTTGACCACGCATTGTAACTGCTATGATTCATGTTGCATTGTTAAGCATATATACAAGATGCTTGTGTTTGTGAACCATTAAAGCGACTTTCACTGCATATCCAAACACAGGAAGTTCTCTTCACCCTTTTAGCAAACAGAGGCGTGGCCGTGTGGTAGAAAATCCACTTGCCACGCAAACTACCCGAGTTAGATCCCCACTCGGACCCCAGCAAACATGTTATGGTCCCCACTCTAATCCATGGCTTTCCGGAGCAAAGCTCCTTAAGGCGTGGGTCTGTACATCCTCCGATGTATGTGGTTGTAGTAAGTAGCCACCGGTGGCACATACCCGCTATAGAGCGGGTATGTGCCACAGGGAATGCGAGGTGGTGGTACTTAGAGTGTGCACTAGATGGAAGCACGGACGGACGGACAGATAGACTAACATGCGGACGGACTTACGGACGGATGGACGCACGGATGGTCGCGTGGACGGACGGAAGCACGGATGGGCTGACGGACGCTTCGCCCCTCTCATCATCATTCACTCCGTGGATATGCTGTGATTTTTTATCGTTTATTTCTTTTATTTGCATCTTTCTCGATTTTTTGGTCACACATGCATAAGATGATGATTTCTCGCGCCCAACCAACGACGCCGAAACCAGAGTCGCTGCGAAAGGAACTCTCTAACGCTATCGCGTTATTAAGCGTGCAATTATCTTGCGTTAAAGCACCGCTACTGTCTCCAGGCATGTGGCTCGAGACCGCGGCTGTGCTGACTTGATCGACCGCAGCGTGCTTCATAATCACATCGTGCTTTTGATGCGTAAAACTGCACCAATTGTTATTACAATCAAGACACAGCTTCGGTAACGTGCGCAGCGGCTGACTTCAGAACTTGCGACGAGAGCAGCAGGCCGGCATACCGTAAAGAGATGGGCCCGCTCACAAAACGGTGCCTCGTGCATTTTTTTACGGCTGCGACGGTGACACACTCGTTGCGTGGGACGATTTGCGAGTTTACAGCAACTCGCGGAAGCATCGCCCGACGAACAGAGTACTGCTCTCGGAGTCTCGCCAAAGGTATGCAAGGCTGCGTTTAGGACTCCGAGTGGATCAAGGGGGCATCCCTGCCTGCGTGCCTCGAGGAGGGCGGCTGACGGCATTTCGCCTGGACCCAAGCCAACGCCGAGTCACGACAGGCACGCGAGCTTGAGAGTAAAGTTACGAGAGTCCAAAAGAAGGCGCAGAAAAAAAAAGCTTTTTTTTTTCCTTGTCGCAGGTTTTGAGTGTCAAGCACGGTTCCTCTTCGCCAGGCCACCGACCGCGCTCGTATCGGTTTATCTTTGGCGTATCGGGACCGAGTTCCGAGCGCAAAAAGGCTTTATTTTTACGCCCAGGCGCGGACTCCAAGTGGGGCACTCGTGCCCGACCGTTGCCCCCGCACCTTGACAGGCCGCAGGCGTGCTCGACAGAAGGGCGCCGCCTTTTTGCTTTAAACCACAGACAGCGTCAAAAATACGCCACTGAGTGAAAAGGCTCGCTGCAGGGTTCACGCTCTAAATATTGGAGACTCGAAGCGTATTGAGAAAGCTCATTCGACTGCAGATGCCGGGTCCAGCCATCTCGAAAGCTCCGAAGACGGCGTAGCCCAACGTTGGCGATCAGAGCAAAGTTTTCAAGCACCGTGTCGTCAACTCGGTGTGGTGGTTTCAAGAGGAAAATAAGAAAGGAAGCAATACTCGTAAAGACAGCGTCGGCAGCATGAGGTGCTTAGGAAATACGTGTTTCTTTTCTCTTGATTTTATTACTTTCGTTTACCAGCTACTTAGACGCGTGGCAGTGGCCTATTACACAACACGTTTCATAAACGCTTATGGTCACAACCTCTAAGCAGTGCGCATCTAAAAAAAAACACGATGTAAACACTAGCCGTGTAGAACTTGAATCCATGTTTTGGCCTAACATGGCCTTCTTGGTTATGCTTGGTCTTTCCTTTGCGTAGAGTCAAACAACAGCCTGCCACAGACCTTGCATGGATGCCCAAACTCCAACGCCAGAAATTAACGTGCCAACCTGGCTATGGCGCACCATCGGCAGAAGCACGGGGCTTTCGTTGCTCGTATTCTGCCACGCTGAGCAAACTCGGCGCGGACTGTCTTCGTCGGAGGGCGTGGCTGTTCCTATGGGTGCATGCATGGGTGCATGAGCTGCTAGTTGAACTATAGATGGTGTGCATCTCTGTCTTGGTTACTGCTAAACAACGGCGTGGAGGGTTTTTTTTTTTTTGCATGCAGCGGACGTTTTATCTTGATCTTTAAAATAAAAGAAAAAGAAAGGAAAGAAGAGGCGAGAGGACGGTAGAAACAGTGTAGGTAAATATTGTAGACAGACCGGATGGACAAGGTTCACTTGCGGCACAGCCCTTCGATACTGATGACAACTTATTTAATGAGATGTGGTCAGTGGCGTACCAACACTTTCGCGAGTGGGAGGGCGGGGCAAACAACCTACTTACCTAATTTGGGTGCACGTCAAAGAACCCCACGGGGTCGAAATTTCCGGAGTCTTCCATTACGGCGTCTCTCATAGTCATATTTATTTATTTATTTATTTATTTACATTTCACCTACATCGCCGTGAGGTATTACGTAGGGTAGGTACACATAATAATTTGACTACATAGTTTTCAATCGAAAAAATAGATTCAACAAATAAAACAGCACTCAAAATATTTCAAGAGAAAAAAAAAACACTAGAATATTGGTGAGTGAAAACAACGTCACATTCATGCATTTGAAAACACGCCCACGCTTCGAGACAGCAAACCATTCTTAGTGGCAGTGATATTGTAGGAGTTGTTACAATGAAGAAAAAAGGAAAAAAGGCGTGGGTGTGGTGGTTTTGGGAAGTTAAACCCCACATATCAATCAGTCAACTGACGACCACTCAGTCAGCATGCGCTAACTACTAACCACTACACCACATCACGCTGCAGAACCGTCTTAAATGAGGCAGGCTTGTGTAGGCCCCGATGAGTTGTTTGCACACGGCGCGAACATTCCAGCAGTTACTCCAAATAACGAGTGCTTCACTCCACAAGGAGGAAAGTGCCCGTCCTTGCGGTGCCATGGGCAATCCTTTGCGCAGATTTCGTCTTTTGGAGGAGCAAAGAGCTCTTTTCGTGGTAACTGCGCAGTCACTCCGGAAACCTTTTAAGGGTGTATGTGCGCGTGGTCATCTCTGTGAGCTCATCCCTGCTGAGGAAGAGAGAACTAAGCAGTGCTGCGCGTGTGTGCTCATTTGCTGTGATAATTGTATTTGGGCTGTAAAATACAATTCAAGTTCAATAAAAACTAACTAGCCCGACTCCTAATTAGGTCATTGTCGTGCAAAAAGCCGCGGTCTTTCACCTTCTCCCTGGTCCGGTGGGTCCAGCTGCGGGGTAGGCTTAGAAACTGAACTTCCCACTGTACTCGAGTCCACTGCTTTATTCTTCGCCACTTTGCAGACTGCTGCCATCGCTCCTAGCAAGCAAGGTTGATCAGATTTATCAGATACTAAAGCGCGAACCTTATTGTGGTGCTTCTACAGAACGGCAGAACTAAAGCATTCAAAATATTCGTCACAATCATCGGCTCACCACAGCTTCGGTAGAGCAGCGATGACGCTATTTATTTTTTTATGAAAGAAAACAACTTTCCTGAATCAGTAAACGCTTTGACTGGTCCATAAAACGATTGCTCTTTTCAAGCCATAACAAAGCCAGTACAAGACGCCTTCACGAATTGCACTGCAGCCCGCTTTGCAATGCTACAGTACAAGGCGCGAAAGAGTCGCACAGGTGGCCCGCACCGCAAGGAACATTCAAGGACAATGGTCAGAGCAGAAATTTAGGAAAAGTTTTACTATATTAAAGCATTCCCTGGTAACATTTTCATTACACCGTAACAATATAATTGAGTGATTACTAAGGTAAAGGAAAACTTTGCCTTAGCTGTTGGTTTCCCCAGCGTGCAGCTGACACCGACCTTTGTCAAAAGTGGGGGGGCTCAGCCCCCACAACATTTCTCAGTGGAGGGGGGAGGGGCTCGCGCTTTCCCTGCCACCCCCCACCCGGCTGATATACGCCTATAGATGTGGTGCAATCTAAATAACAAATCACCGAAAGCAATTCTGGCTGGTTTCGGCGATACGGTGATTTAGTTTCAAATCAAATCAAGTCTTTATTTCCACCATGTACAACGTTCCTGATGGAAGACAAAGAAAGAAAACAAAGCCAGGCCTGCGCGGTAGGCGCAGCACAGCTGGCCACAGCGAAAGCTAGAAGAGCGGCCTTTCAGAGCATTTTATAAACACTCATTGGGTAACTGCTGCAAGCACACTTGTTGGGTACCCACTACGGCATTAATAAAAATAATTTTTGGGTAGTAGGCCGGCATTCACTATGCTATCCTTCGTCATTCTTCTGAGAAGCACGGTATCCGCTAAACACTTGCAAGGAATTTTGTGCCGATTGTTCATGCAGTGGCTCACGACGATGAGGAATAATGCCTGAAGTGAGTAGGCGCCACAGTGAATAGGTGATCAAGAACAAGCTTTTGTAATGAATAGAAGCATTGCACGACTCGCTCGTTACGCTATTCTCATTGTGTGACGCCTGGCTGTTCTTTTACGGTCCTAAAACTCTGTATTACTAATATTAACGCGATTTCTTTCCTGACATCAAGCCTGCCTAAGGCAAGTTTGCGAAGAAGTCCCAAGCATCGGCGTGGCTTGGGACTTTTTGGGACAGAAAATAAACATTGAAAATAGACGTTTTCTTTTTTCCTGAAGTAGTCAAAGCCTTCAGCAAGTGCACTCCGCCTTCCTGAAAAATTCCTGGTAGGCGTATATTGCACTAAGATGCGTCAAGGCTTCGTTTACACACAGGCGCTGAGCAGCATGTGTGTGTGCACAGCCTCGGCCAAACGAACGGAGCAGCCGAACGCTCTTCAGAGCCCATCCCGCGCGGGCATGTCGATATGTCGTGACAGCGCGATGGCGTTCCTATGACCACTGCAACTGCTTCGAAGTTCTCCATCTCCCAAATAACAACCTCCACTCGTTTATTTCTTCGATTATCCTCGAATTTACAATGTATTGCACCAAACAAGCTATGGTAGCTCGCGCGATGTCATCCCCTTGCATTTCACTCTTCTGCAAGGTTGCGTGGTACTAATCAAGCATGTTTTTTTGTTACATATAAAGAAGATAAAGTGCTGAGGAAGAGGAAGCGTAACATTGCGATGTGCAGCAACTTGCAACACGTTGCAAATATAACTCCTCCCCCCTCCCCTACCTGCTTGCAAAGATGGAAGGGTACGTCATGGCTTCTGCCCGGCTAGAAATAGCCCTAACCTTGGCGGAACAATCAAACGATGCTTAAAATTTAGCCCTCCGCAGGAGGGAGCCGTCGCGCAATCTGTAACAGGCCCACCCCCCTCCCCCCCTCTCTGTTGAAATGAGCAAACCTCCTTGCGATGGCGTTCCTCGAATTACATTCCTTGTCGCCTACGTCATTAGCGCGTTTATGAAGTAGGCTTGCCGCTGACGAAGGGTCCTCCACAACCCAAAACGCCAAACTCGCTCCAAGGATCAATCGGGCTCATCGCGCGTCACCGCGTAACGAGCCGACAAGCGAGTTACGCAACAGCTGACTCCTCGCGGTTCGTACGGCGCACGACCTCTGGTGCTCGCTCTTTGACTCGCTTCGTCTCAAGCAGGCCACTCAGCACTAGCGAACCTTTTGAGAGAGCATGCATGTAACCCCCCCCCCCCCCCCCAAGGAGGAGCACAACCTCGAGACGCGCGGCACAGTTGAACGAGCGCGGGAGAGGGCGCTTGGCAAGCACGCGAGACACGTTCACTGAATGCTGCCAGCTTTCCTCTCATCCCGGCACGTTTTTGCTTCAGCTTTCCTCTCATCTCGGGGCGTTTGTGCTTGGCTCGGCCGCGCAGTCGCGAAAGTGGCGGGACGACAGCGAAGAGCCAGCCCCCGTGCGAGGATGGAGTAGCGGGGAACTGCCAAGACGACGTACGAATGGCATGGGCCCTTGCGCTGTAGTGAAATCTATCAGAAAATCCCTGGCATCTCGACACATCTTGGAACACGGTGTTGTTCAAAAAGCTTCGCCGCTGACCACTTCCGAATTTTTCTTCCGAGAAAAAAAAAAGATTACCTGCAACGCTTTTTGGCGGATCCTCGACTTGGCGTTCTTCTCTTGAGGCGCGACTCTCCCGAAGCGAATTCGTTCACACCTGCGACCGACCGCACAACCAAATTAGTCGAAAATAACCACTTCGGTCGAAAAAGCGACTGCTTTGCCCCGCCGCGGTGGTCCAGTGGCTAAGGTACTCGGCTGCTGACCCGCAGGTCGCAGGATCGAATCCCGGGGTGCGGCGGCTGAATTTCTGATGGAGGCGGAAATGTTGTAGGACCATGTGCTCAGATTTGAGTGCACGTTAGGAACCCTAGGTGGTCGAAATTCCCGGAGCCCTCCACTACGGCGTCTCTCATATTTATATGGTAGTTTTTGGGACGTTAATCCCCATATATAAATCAAAAAGCGATTGTTCTGGCTCAGTCATTCACTGCCGTGCTGAATGACGTTCGTCTTCGCCGCACCTTATTAGAATAAATAAAAAAACCATGTGAGGTTTTTTTTTTATTTGCATAACGAACATTTTATATCTGCATGCCCCACACGATGTGATGTTTAACATCCAACCTTACCGAGCTCACCCACAATAACGCAAAACTGTAAATCCCGCTGTACAAAAGGGACAGCGACGCTGTCGCTATATCGTGTAGCCGAAAATTCCGCATCTCTTTTCGTTATTGCACTCGCCATCTGGGAAGGTCGCTGACTGAAATCACTTCGCCCCTCCCGAGCGGAGCAGATGCACATGCCGCACACATGTACTGGAACGGTTGGAAAACGCCTCTGCGCAAACCGGATGCCGAACGCCCCGCAGAAGCTGCGCCTATCTATATGAGCAGGAAATAAGCGCAATGTCATCACTGTACACAATTCTGCCGTGTATAAAAAGTACACGATCCCATGTCATGAGCACTAGCTTGTAAGGCATCTGAAATAAGTGCTCCAAATAAATGTGGGTTAGAATGCGTAAACAAAGCTATGTTGAGACCATAAGTGAACAACATGGCGTCGTTCTGCTTGGCAAACAGTCGATGAGGCCGACCGAAAATCGGCCTAGTGCAGGAGCGTAGATTTTTTTGTCGGAAGGGCCGTTTCAACCAAACTTTATGTATGTTCGTGCGAGCGTTTGTTTGCTGTACATACACAAATGCCAAATTGAAAATTTCCGGGGGGGGGGGGGGGGACTTAAACAGCTTCTCCCCACGCCCTGGCCACGGCAGTGGTTTGGGAGATTACCTCCGCCTCCCGAAATACTTACTGTGGATGCACCTATGCACGCTCACATACGCACACACACTCAAACATGCTCCCTCTCAAAAGAAAAAAATTCTCCTGCACACCTAGTACATACAAGTGGCTGATTAACCTGATCATTTGTTTCCCATGTATAAAGTAACTACTTATTTTATGTATAACAACATTCATCTTTGAATATACGCTGCATTGAGGCGGGGCTCTTAGCCGGGCATGCACCCCATGTCGTGCATCCTCGTAAAACTGTGTAGAAATACATTGATCTAGGCTATAGTCGGTTTCTATCTAAAAGTATGTGGAAGATATACCTACAACCGTACCTGCCCACCGAGAGAAAATTCGCATAGGCATTCCACCCAATCCCATTTGCTCATCCCCGCGACACCAAGCAGTTTTTGCGTGTGTCAGGGGTTCACATGCATACAGACAACTGTAGAAGTGTCAAGCCGAAAACTTTAGCGTCCTGGCAAGTTTCGTCAGACATTCGGAAATCATTTCTGAGCCAATGGCCATATTTTCGACGACCTTTTCGTCTTTGACACCTGCGGTATTTACATAAACACAGAAAAAATAATTTTTAAGAACCTGAAGATTTTGATACCCGCGGTGTATACATGAACACATAAAAAGATACAGTTCGAAAGGAAAACAGTTTGCTCGACTTTTTTACGTATATAGGCGATTCACAAGAGCGCCGCGAATTTGCGGGAAGAGCTTGTGTTTATTCTTGGGTCGTAACCAAATAAATTCGCACTGTTGGAGCCAGAACTGCGTCACATTTAGTTTGCTTTCGTCTATAGTCTAGAGCGACCCGCCATGGTAGTTTAGCAGCTTAGTTATCACGCTAGACACTTGGGTGTGGACTCATAACCCGGTCACGGCAACCTCATATTGACGCGTGCTAAATGGAATAATGAAATCCGAGTGCATAGATTTAGATGCACTTTTAAGGACTCCATCTGGTCGAGGCTAATCCTCAGTCCCACGCAATGTCGCGCATCGTGTCGGGGCTTGTAAAACCCCTGCTGTTTGCCGTAACTATTTCAACTTGTTAAACTTCAGTCAGCGCTCCGTATTCGCAACATTTCCTGGTCTTGTTTCCTTCCTTCCGCTAAGGTACTCAGCTACTGACCCGCAGGTCGCGGGTTCGATTCCCGGCTGCGGCGGCTGCATTTCCGATGAAGGCGGAAATGTTGTAGGCCCGTGTACTCAGATTTGGGTGCACGTTAAAGAACCCCAGGTGGTCGAAATTTCCGGAGCCCTCCACTACGGCGTCTCTCATAATCAAATGGTGGTTTTGGGACGTTAAACCCCACAAATCAATCATGTTTCCTTCCTTCCTTTTTCCAGAAAACATACGTACACCCGGGGCAAGATGGATGGCAACGCCCTCTTTTCGATTGGTGGTATAGTGTAAGCAGGATTCCACACGCTGCACCGATTTGTCGACGCCGCAGGGTCGTTGAATCGAAAGCAGATAACTGTGTAACGAAAGAGCGCACGCTCGGCTGCAGCTATACGTGCGGCGGACGACCGGAAAAGAGAGCGAGAGCGAAATATCCCGTTTTAAATCACACAGCGGTGAAACTTCCGCCCACTGCTGCCGCCCCGCCACGTGCGGCGACTCACGCCGTCGTCACTTTCCAGGCTGAGCGCAGTTTATGTTCAATCACTGCCGTTCAAAAAGAAAAGAAAAAAATAATACACGTCACACAGCGCCCGAAGCACTGTAATCATAACACTAGTGTGCGCTTTGTACTTAAAAAGACTTTCTTCTCTCTCGCTTTCCCACTCTTTTGCAAGCGTAATTCAGTCGCTTCTATGTCCTTACGCTGACTGTACCAGTTTGATGCAGCATGTCCACGATGTTATATCGTCGCTTCTTCAGAATCACACTTTTATGATGACATGAACGGAGATGTCGTTAAAAATGATTTTGTGCAGGTCCAAAGCGAAATAATGCAGTGAGACATCCTTAATAATAAAAAAATTCGACGAACGTTTACTAACCTCCCTGTCCTTCCTCATTTATTCCTCCTCCTCCTCGACGAACGTTTCAACCATTTGTGAAGAAGCGGAGGTTGCGTGGCAAGATTAGTAGAATACGCATGCTTATACAGACTAAAAGCATAAATGTGTATACCCTTACTCCCTCTTAAAGTTTCGTGGAGGAAAAACATGTCACTGATCCGACTCAAGGCCAGATCAATGAATGCGATAGCAACACATCCACAAAATGCGATAGCGACACATGCGAAGTAAGGCCAAGAAATTTAGGAACCTGACGAAATGTAGTGAACATAGTCGATTGTGCTTGAATTGACAGTAATGCAGTAACCAAAGTATCTAAACAGATGTTAATAGATGACTGCGTGACGTCCTACAGGTGTAAGTCCAAGTTTGGCATCGAGAAACGCGACAAGCCACTGGTTTTCACGTCGAAGTACATCAACGTTGAAGTATCTAGTGACTATCACCGGTACATCCTGCATGTACACCGCATGGAAGTTGTGCAGCAAAAAAGTTCTTCCCGGCAATGCGCAAGGTTCCTGGTGAGATGTACACTGTTGCGACGACGAAGCTGGGCGATTTTATAACGGCGCAAGCGTCACCACAACTCGTCTGGTGCAGCGAGTTCAGTTTGTCTCTGTCTGAAGTTATAGTGGCGGTGAGCATTTCGATGCGAACTGAATTCACAGGTGCGACAGGATTAGCGACTTCCCGAATAGTCCTAGACTTGATGCGAGTAACTTTTGCTGTTGCTTCAGAGTGAAAGTGGAGCTACAGACATTTTGGAATGCCCCTTTCATCCAATTGCACAAAGTTAGTGGTTCTATATACGGTTGGTTTAAAAGCAACCTCAGACCGCGCAAATCCTGCAATGGTGAATATTCTTCGTGCATCATTATCGAACAGATTTCGCGCAGCCAACGTATAACGATGAGTGACTATGAGTATGCCAGTCACGGTGACGTCGACATGCTTAAAAGAACTCGTCGACTAGAAGAACGAGCAGGCCCGAATGCGATTTGTCTCTGGTCTCGTCTTGATCGATATCAGCGCAAATACTTATGGCGATTGAGACTTGACACTTGATTGCATCATGCCGCGTGGACAGTTCGTCAAGTTGAGAGACGAACTCGTGTGCAGCCCTCAAGCAACTCTGAAGGCGAGCCGGTGTGCGACTTGACAGAAGCCGTCACGTGAGTCCTCGTTGGCTGCTTTCCGGTATGAAGAGGGGCGATAGACAGCACAGAGATATCGCGAAGTTGAGTACCCGCACCGCTGATATCGCACGGGACTTCCTTCATCGGTGGCGCCATTTAGAGGCATAGCCAGAAATATTTTACATGAGATAATAATAATAATAATAATAATAATACCTGGCGTTTTACATCCCGAACCCGCGATATCATTATGAGAGACGCCGTAGTAAAGGGTTCCTGAAATTTCGACTCTCTTGTGTTCTTTAACGGGCCTCTGGCAACGCCCTCTTTTCGATTGGTGGTAGTAAGCAACGTTCCACACGACTCCATCGCCGGGTTTATTTTGTGGGCGGTATTCCACTCCCTTTTTAGGTATGTTGGTGCTTAGGCTCATTCAAGTGCGTGTATACAAAAATATCAGGGGCAGGGGGGTCTTCCTTGGGTTACGCCATGTATATATGCCTCTTCGTGTTGTGTCGCGATTCATCCTGCACTTCCAGCCACGATTCCCGCATCACCGCAACGCACCTCTTAATTCGCGCCTTTCAATCTTTCTGCGAAACACAATGCTGTAGTCGTTCGCGGAGATAAGCTCGATTGGTCGTCAGTGGTGGCAGCGACCGGACGTTATCGCTACCGCCCACTATACGGATAAGGAACGCGGCTCACGTGGTTGTTGTGCCCGCGTTTTTGACGACAACGTGATCGTGTCTACAACCGAAGTACTTACGTATGTGCAAAAGGCGGAGACTATATTTATTTATTTATTTATTTATTTATTTAATCAAAATATCTTACAGACCCAACAGGGCATTGTGTAAGTGGAGCATAAAGGGAATACATACATGAATTGGTACATTCTCCATACAAACAATAACATGAACTAAATGTCAATTATTACACAAGTCCAAACAGGAATGAGAATGAGAAATATTAATAATAATTTTAATAGGAATAGAACGGCAATGAAATGAACATCAGATGAGTAAACAGTGAGATAATGATTTAAAACAAGCTAAAAAAACAAGCACACATTGTGAAAAGACTTTTCATTATTCAAAAGAAAACATCACTGAATAAAACGCAACAGAACTGAATGGCATGTTAGTATTCAAACCATCAAACAAAATAAGTTTGGAGTAAGAGAAAAAAAAGCGAGATACTAGTAGTGGATAAACGCGTAGGTGCCGATTTTGATATGATTAAAACGTGCAGTTAATCTTGTAAATGGGTGAGTAAAAGGTGCCGGAATTTTTCCCGATTGCGTTATGGTGCTAATTAAGACAGGCTTGGGTTTAAGTGGCGAATACACGACATGATTGTGAGGCATGACCCAGTGGAGGCACTGTGACCACCTAGGGATATTTAGGGATCCTTCAACACTTTTCTGAGTTTTGATGGAATAGTACTCACTATTAGCACATGATGCTTCACGAATCCCACACTGCATCTTTATTTAGAATCCATGAACTACGAGCTACGAACGACGAGAGAGAGAGAAATAACCGTTTATTTTGAAACAGTGTTCCGAGTGATGCCCGGTATCAGCCTAAGGTGGGAGGGGGTCATAGGAACCCTCTGGCTTTGACTGCCCCCTTGGCCGTGCACGAGTGGTCGCTAGTCTTTCAGGTCCTCGAGGACGAGCTTGGTCTCACATTTCGATTAGGTGGTCGTCCCTCGTTCTTGGTACTAGTTTCACGTCCCACTCCAGTTGCATGTTGCGGTTGCATGGCACAGGAATTTCAGGAGGCAAGTGTGCTATAGGGGTGTCCGGATATATACGCTGCACAGCGTGGACATGTAGTTATAAGTTATTGGGCGGAGGTGGTGCATCAATTTCTTATGTATTCACGTGTTGCTTTGTAGGCGTCTGATGATCATTCTCTCTCACTTGGTTAGTTTCGGAAGGGGGTAAAGGGTACGCCCGTCGTTCCAGTCTAAAGTGTTTAAAGTATAGCGACGAATAGCTGCTTTCTACACCCTCCATCTCTTGGGCCACGAGTCAGGTATCCTGTGGCCCTATAGGGCAGCCCGGCTGACGTGCTCGCATTCAGCGGCATGGCCGCTTCATTTTCATGTAGACCATCGGGTCGAGGAACCCATATAACGCAGGTACATGGAAGTGGAGAGCTTCGCCATTTCAGTAAGTTAAGTGCGAGCGGGGATGTGAAGGTACTTTACGCGCTTCAAGCGTTTTCTCTCTTTTTTCGTATCAGCGAGCGTGCTGAAAGATACGCAGGAATAGCTGATGACCAGGGTGCTGGAAGATGCGCCCCTTCTTCAGCGCACGTCATGACCCTAGCCACCCCCCCCCCCCTTTTTTTTTTATTCTTCGACGGGGCGGGCACAAGGTGGTATTCTGCGGGCAGCCGCGGTCAAGATGCAGCTCACGATGCTCAAATCAGCCGACGGTCATGGACTTCTAATATGGCACAGAATTTTGGCATACTTTCGTATGTGATTTTTAAAGGGAAAAGAAGAGAGAAAAATATCTGCATCAGAGTGCGACGCCTCAACAGTAGCTCACAAGGGATGGGGGGTAAGAAGAGATTAAAAGGATAGGATTGGAAAGGTATATATAGAGGGATGAAGGAGAGAGTGAGGCGCTGGGACAGCAAGCGACGGAAGTAAAGAGGAGATAGGAATGATGGACACGGTCGCAGAAGTCCGAGGACGGGGCACCACTCAGCGAGAGCTCATGTCGCGTTAGGGAGATGGCGTCGGGCGAGCCAGTCGGCCAAAGCTGGCACTGGCATCGGGATCGCGGGGCACAACCGGTCGGCACGGAGATCCAGAGAGCGAGCGGCATACTCTTCATCAATAGTATATTAGAAGAGGGGGTTATTTCCAGGCTCCTGAGAACCGTAATATTCCAAGCTGCCGTGCCACGCTATAAGGTATTGCTCGCGTGTTCTCGCTAGCCTCAACGCCGGTCGGCAGCATTTTCCGCAACATGCTTAAACTGAAGCTAAAAAATGAAGACGTGTTTTCGCATGTTAGTTAAGTACAATTTCACAATCCCGAAAACAACACTCTTACCGCGCGACACGACGCTTGATAAGGCGAGTAGGCGCGAGGAAGGAAAGTGCGTGCTGGAGACGCCACCTTGCGATTCCCGCACCAACATCGGGACGTAACAAATTTTTCAAGGCGTCTACTGGGTCCTACGTATCTTCCAATCGATAAAAATGAAGTACATTAAAATCTGTGGCTGCCAAGGACTTAGTATATATAGGATTTCCAAAAATAATCGAACCACTGTTGCCCTGAAATACCAAAAGTATACATTTTGAAATTTTTACGTATGCGTGTGTGGAGATTTTGGTGCGGAATTCAAAAAATGAAACAACAACATTGATTCCTTCCGATATTATGGACCTGTGATAGTTTAAACATATGGCATTTGAGTTCTCGGAGGTGCAGGGGTGCTCTTCTGAACACTGTCGAATTCATCGTGAGGTCAATTTCGTAATCGCGGCATGTTTAAGGCACGAGAGGTCGTAGCAGTCAACTGGGCCAATCAGAATCGATAAATGGCGTAATCTAACAACATGGCGGAATTCGATAGTGTTCAGAATAACCTCCAGTTCATCATTCTAAACCATGGTCATTGTTCTTTTTTATTGTTCCGTCAAAGGTGTACTGAGACAGAATTTTAACTTGTCGTTTTTTTTGCGTCAAATCTGTATACTGAGTTGATACCTTCAGTTTATGGAAAGATAAAAATTTCTGAATTAAATTGCTGAATTAAGTGATAGGCCAAGCCCCCGAAAGTGTTGTAAAATATACCTGTCAGGGTGAGTGCGCCCTGAAAAATAAATCGGCAGCATGCCTTTTCAAAGCTATTTCAGTTTCTAACGCACCTGACGTCACGAAATGGTATCAGCAGCACTACCAGGCGGAAGGTCGGGATTGCACGCGCAAATTTTCATGACGCATGCTCGTCCGCGCGTCGCTTCTTCGATCATCTGCTTCCTCTGCTGCGCGTCGTCCGTGTGGCAATAGTCGCAGCAGGTGGGCACAACGTTGGGAGCAACGTTGGTTGGGGTGGCATTATTTTTAAAGCATGGGTTCTTCGTCGACAATCTGTAGTCGGTCAGCAACCACTGCATGTTGCACACGTACGCGTACGCAGTGAAGAGCAGACACGACTCCACTTGGTTGGCGTCTATATTATCCGCCGTGGCGCCAAGACGACCCAAGCTTGTCTTAGCGTCAGATCGGACGGGAATCGGTAGAACTTGCACATATTGTCCCCCATTTCACTGGCGCAAGACATCACTAGGCTAAATGTTGGCGTCTTGACAAATGCGAAATCAAACGATCCATCTGTCCTGTACGTACACTGTTCCAGACTCCGCTAGCTCGTTTCACTGGTATACGCTGGACGGCAGTGACTGCACGGCACGAGCTGACGATCGAGAAGGCGGCTCGCATGCTGCCATTTTTAGGGGCGAAGCTGTTTAAGCCGTGGGTTTGTCCCTCCTAGCTATAGTCGTGGTTCGTTGCCGCCTAGTTCGATGATTCACTGAGAAGCTGTGGATGACGGATGGACGGACGAAAGCAAGAACGAACAGATGGACAGAATCGAGAATTAACGGACGGACGGACGGACTCTTCCCCCTAATGATCATCAGTCACTCCGTAGATATGCTGCGATTTTGTGTGTGCGTGTGTTTTGGTGCTTGCCGCCATCGCAACTAGCCAGATTGAAACGTGAAGTCACCAGTATTACTGCTCTAGCTTGAGGTCAAGTTAGTGTCTATGTCGGTAGGTGCGCCGCGAGAAAATTGAGTTTAATACCAAGATAAAATATCTTATGAACATTTACTGGGCGTCAAACTTGTTGAGAGCCGTCTCTGTGTGCAGGAGATTCGTAAACCTAAGCAGTTGAGCTTTTGTTTGTTTGTGTTTGTTTGTTTTTTGTCTCTTCTATTTCGCCCCATAGATGTGCTTTCGAAAACGTAATCCTTGCGCTGCACGTCGCTACAACCGTTACTCGCTTACAACTCAAGAAAAATTATGGACCATCTCCCCGAAGAGAACCCTGATGGGATGCGAAGTAGCAGCGGTGCGCACGGCATTGACCCGGCTGAACGGGCGTCGACGCGGGTGCTGGAAGAACGGTTTGAAGCAAAACGAAGTGTAGCGTTTACTTGAGTAAACGTTCGTTTGAAACGCAAGACACGGGGGGCGAGTTGGTTTCGTATAAATTTCATCGCAGATAAACGAG